>OY757907.1:85221957-85321957 GCA_963585895.1 Sepioteuthis lessoniana
GCTTTGATTTTGTTACCTTACGAACAGGTAAAAGTTTACTGGATTAAAAAAATGAACTATATACAGTAAATTCTTTGCTGAGAAAACTGAACAGCCAATAGTGAACTGTAACTGATTTTCGATTACCTGACACTTAGTGTGGTTTTATGTTCTGCGAGGTAGGCAAGCAAATCGTTACATGACGGGGGGGGGGGGAATAGGTGATTTCCCGTGGCGTAATGGTTAACATGCTGGACTGAGAGTTTGAATTCGACTCGTGTTATTACGTTCACTTTAGGTCTAATACCCTTGAGAAAATATGATCCCCCCAATCCCTCCAGGTTCGGGTTAAATAATTTCACTACAATTCTTTTACAAGGATTGTTTTTGCAATAAATAACCCACGAAGGCTGATGTGACATTAAACAAAGAAAAAGGACTTGTCATATGCATCTAGCCTTGTACGAAACTAAGCAAAGCTTAGTCAATTACAAATAATTTCCGATTTTTAAATGAAATATTAGAGTGACTTTATATATATATATATATATATATATATATATATATATATATATATATATATATATATAGATAGATAGATAGATAGATAGATAGATAAAGGATAAACTTGCATGACCTGAGGAATCTAAAAACGATGATGTGCAATTTTATTACATATAAAACCCGTTGTTACGTTTGGTTTGGTTTTATGGCATATCAACCACAGTTGGTTATATAATGCTAAATCATATTTGTACATATGTATTAAATATATGATTTGTTAACACATTTTACTAACACAGTTAAATGATCAAATGTTTCTATTTCTAGTAGTTTAGCATGTCAACAAAGAAAATGGTTCCAAGTACTGCAATGCATAATTAACAATTCAATTAAACATCAGTTCTATTTCTAGCAATTTAATTCATTATAAGTCATTTGTTTCTACAGTTTAAATGCTTAACAGTTCTATTTGACCTATGTATATATGACCTTGTCAGATGCTACCATTCCAGGCCAGAGTGGACCTGGGAACGATGGCAATGAAGAAGAACTCTGCATTCCCCAAAGCTCCAGCATTACGGGAGCCTCACCATCAGATTGTTTAGTGTAATATACAGGACACTCGTTGGTCGAGACTTACCCCTCTGCAGAAGTGCAGTCGGTGTATTCTGCTGCCCCAGCCGACTAATCTTTTGTCGCCCTTGCAATAAGTAATATAAAATATACAATCGCAATAGCAGTAGGCTTGGGCTGTAGAATACGCCGACTACATTTTAGCAGAAAGGCAAGCCTCCAATTCCAAAAAGTGTCCTGGATATGACGAGAGAGAGAGAGAGAGAGGCTCCAGTTTAAGAGCTTTTGGGAATATTGATCACTCTTCATTGCCATTACTCCCAGGTTCACTCTGATCAGGTGTGGTAATACCTGTTAGGGTTGCATCTATGGATCAGATATAACTATTCAACCATTTACTTTACTTGAAGTTATTTCACAGAGAGTAAACACATGACTTAAATTGAATTATTAGTATTACATAGGAATATTTCGAACCATTTGACAGTGTACAAACAAACATTTAATATTGAATAGAATTATTAGTATCAAGCAGCAATACTTGAAACCATTTAACAATACACAAACAAAAAATTAGTATTAGATTGCATAGAAATACTTGATAACTAAAATTTCCTATGTTAAAAAGTAATACTTGAAACCATTCAATTGTGGATGGTTATTTGGTTGGTTAGGTTTTATGGCAATTCAACCTTTGTAGGTTATTTAACGCCAAATCCATTTTCATACAAATAGTTCTATTTTAAACAATTCAGTTTAGTACGAGTACAGAGTTTAATCGTCAAAAACATTTCTATTTCAAGCTATTCAGTTTAGCTAGTTCTAATTCAGCCAATTCAGTTTAGCGTAATTACAGATTTTGTTTACACACAGTTAAATGTTAAAACAGTTCTATATTAAATAAACAATTCAGTTTAGTCTAAGTACAGTTTCAATGTCAAAAACAGTTCAATTTCAAACAATTCAGTTTAGCATAAGTACGCATTTTAATTGTAAGTACAGTTTGATTGTCAAAAACAATTCTATTTCAAGCTATTCAGTCTAGTCAAACAGTTCTAATTTTAAAAAAATTCACTTTAAGATAAGCATGCATTTAAGTTATATTTAACACAGATAGGGCCCTAGTAGGTGCTACCATTCCGGACTAGAGTGGACCTGGAAGTAATGGCAAAGGGATGCCCCGCATTCCCCAAAGCCCAAACATCACTGAAATCTCACCATCAGATTGTTTAGTGTCATATCCAGGACACTCATTAGGGAAGGGGCTTAACCCTCTGCATAGATGCAGTCGGTGTATTCTACAGCACCAGCCGACTGTGCAATTTAACGATTAGTGTTAGAGACCAATTCTTGACACCATTTCACTCTTTGCAAACAAATGAGCTTGTCTAAAAATAATGTTATCTACAAAATATTCGTTTACAAATAAGTCACACACACACACATGTATAAATATATATAGATATATATGCCAAAGAATTGAAAAAATGTTAATCATGAACGTGACTGGGATACCAATTATAGATGGAGCACTGGGAACAAACCAAAGAAACTGGAAAAGTATCTGGGGGATATTCTAGATCATCGAATTATTGGGAGCGGTTAGAATACTAAGAAGGTTCCTGGAAAGCTGAAGAGATTTGTTGTCACTCGGACTTCGGTAAAGGCTTCTGGTGTGGAAACTCGCATAGAGTGAAACAATAATAATAATAGCCAATTATAAGTAAGTAAAGTTGGCGACCATAGTCGAGGGTAACCCGAAGGCTCCCTTTTCGATAGCTACTACACCAATGTGTTGGGGAGGGCGCTACTCCTTCCCTGGATTGCTCTACTTTACCCTTGATCCGTACCTTATAACGCTGAGTGTTAAGCAAGGAGGCATCAAGTACCATTTTTTGAGTCTTTGGTATGACTCGACCTGGGATTGAACCCAGGTCTCCCGGGCCATTGGCGAACACTCTAACCCCTAGGCCAAGCAGCATTATAAGGTAAGGATCAAGGGTAAAGTGGAGCAATCCAGGAAAAGGAGTAACACCCACCCTTACACTTTGGTGTTGTAGCTATTGCAAAGGGAGCCTTCGGGTCACCCTCGATTAAGGTCGTTAAGTTTATTGATGTTAAAGAGAAAATTGCTAATCCACCACAGAATAGCATGTGTAGGTTATGTGGAGACAGAAATGAAACAGTTAATCTCATAAGCAAAAGCAGCTAACTAGCACAGGAGGAGGACAAGACTAGGCACGACGAGGCAGGAAAGGTGATCCACTGGAAATTGCGCAAGTGTTTGAAATTAGATGATACTACTCAATGGTTTAAACAAAAACCAGAATCCGTCCGAGAAAATGACGTACATAAAAACCTATCGGATGTTGAGGTACAAACGGATCACCTAAGCCAGGCCAAAAGACCAGACCTCGAAGGCAAAAAAAAAAAAAAAAGAATCAGTTATCTAGTTTATTTTGCCGTTTCAGTGGACCATAGTGGGAAAATAAAAAAAATGCAAAGATACTTGGACCTTGCTAGATTACTTAAAAACAACAAAAAAACAAAACAAAAAAAACTGTGGATTATGAGGGCGACGGTAATACCAATTGTTGCTGGTACTCTAGAAACCGTCCACGAAGGAGGAAAGACTTGAGGAATTAGAAATCAGAGGAAGAATCGAGAACATTCAGATGAGAGCATGAAGATCGGCGAGAATACACAGTAGAGTCCAAGAGACCTCAGGATACTTTCTGTCACTCAGATTACAGTGAAATATCACCAGTGTGAGCTGGTGTAAAAAATTCGCTGAGTAAATATAATAATAATGAGAGGAGGAAAAGAAAATGTAGTTAATCTTTTTAAGTTTCCATAGTTGAATTACTTTGCATTAAAACATATTCAAATAAAAGTCCAGTCTAACTGTGTATTCACTTAGTAAATTAACATTCGCTGTTATAAATATGGTCTCAAAGTTGGAGCCTGAATTGCACGGAGAAGTGGACGGATATTTGGTGAATATTATTAGCTTACTTTGACTCGTGATCGATAAACAATTCAGTTCTTCTTTATTTTCAATACATAACGTTTAAAACGAGAGCCAAAAAAATTGGCAAAGAAAACTTTGATTAGAAACAAGTCAGTGATGGAGAAAACTTGTCGAAAAGTTGCGGGTTAAAACGTACTGGATACCAAAATAAACGATAATGAATATTATTACGTTCTCCCTGTTTGTCAGAATTAAATTTTTCACTATATGTAATCAGGTGAGTCAATAAAAAAGCTTTGATATTCCAGTATTAATTATCTTCAGTAAGAAAACGATTCCTTTGTGCTTTTGATATTGTCAATATAACAATGTAGCCTATTTATTCTTCAGTCTTACGCAGGTGTACTGTCTGTAAGGGGGTGCGGGGTGAGGGAAATCCTTTTAATTCGCGGCGTAAAGCAAAATTGGTAATAGATAGAAATGTTTTTTTCACTGTTTTGAGAATCTCATGTGAGTGGCGCACATTGTTTTTTTTTTGATAGGTTTGGGAGTCATATATAATTATCAAACCGCATTTAAAATAAACGAGAAAATCTTATGAAAAAGTGTGAGCTGACTCCTCTAATTTCCCTTGAACAGGGTTAAAAATCCATGTTCATGGTCTCAGATATTGTTTTTATTTTTCAACTTCTTCCAATCATTTGTTGTTTAATGATATATCAATCTTCTTGGGTTATTTAATGCCAAATACATCCATTTTAGAAGGACATCAGCGGTACTATTTATCACATAGCTAGGAGGATAAGGAGGTTTATACCTTTCCCAAGGGTATTTGAGCTAAAGTGAACGTAACAGCGCGAGTGGAATTCGAACTCGCTTAATACGATTCCACAGTCCAGCACTTTAACCATTACACCACGAGGACCCCCCAATAATTTGAACATAGTTGTATGGCTTCAAGTATTCCTATCGAATGCGTATAATTATTTGGTTTCAATAATTATTTCTATTTACTAAAAGTTATTTTGTTTGCCCAGACATAGGGTTTCAAGTAAGTAAGTAATAATAATTCTAAGTAAACAAATACGGCTTTAAGTAACTATTCTAAATACAAATCATTTGCACGGTTATATGGTATCAAATGTGCCTGTCCATAACGAATAATTTTTCATCAATTCTATTTAACCCATTGATGGGAAACTACTTCCACTCCGGGATCAAATTTCTGTCGAGATACTCCCAGATATTTTTCTTAAGTACATTCTTCGCAGATGGTTGGTTGGGTGTGTTCTGTGGCATATCAATCCTTGTACGTTATTTATTGCCAAATCATATATATATATATATATACACACATATATATAAGTGACGTTCTTTTATGAACCCCATACTCGTAGAGGTTTAGTTTGGTTGGGTTTTATGGCATATCAACCATTGTAAGTTATTTAATGCCAAATCCCCACCTCTCTCTCTCTATATATATATATATTGAATATATATGATTTGTTGAGATTTGGTAGATAACATTTTAAAACGAGCTTAAGTTTACTTTTAAGTGCACCGTTAAATGGTTTCAAGCATTTCCATCAAACTCGAGTTTTTCTATTAAATATTAATCATTTGTTTGTGCACATTGGAATCGATAAGCATAATTTCTAAGAGAATAGTTTGTAATTTCATTTTTAAATGACGTACACCGAATTTTTTTCTATTTTAGTTCTTTTATTGTCTCTACGGTTAAATGGTTTCAATTATAGCAATCTAATTCTAATAATTCTATTCAATATTGATTTTTTGTTTGAATACAGCGAAGTGGTTACAAGTATTGCTATTAAACACTAATTATTCTTTTCAATAAACTCATTTATTTGCATACAATTAAATGGTTCCAAGTATTGCTGTGTATTCCTAATGATACTACTCCGGAGCAGAGTGGAAATGGGAGCAATGGCAATGAAGGGATATTCCACATTCCCAAGAGCTTTCAAAATTCTGGAGCCTCACTATCAGATTGTTTTAGAGCTTACACATGGGAGACATGCCAGATTTGGCCGACTAGCAAGAACATATCTTTATCAGCTCTGTGTGGACACTGGTTATTGTCTGGAAGATCTGTCGAGAGCGACAGACAATAGAGACAGATAGAAACATTCAGGGAAATCCCCGCTGGCAGCCCGACATAATGACGATGATGCTGTCTTTCTCTCTCATATATATATATATATTTGTAAAGGAATATTTTGTAGGTAAAAAAGAGCCTGAGGTCATTTGTTTGCCCACAGAGAAATGGTTTCAAGTAGAGGAAAAGATTGAATATTTCAATTTAAACAATGGGACCCTAACGAGTACTACTACCCTGGAGAGTGATGGTAATTAAGGGGTACTCCACATTCCCCAAACTCTTGGAATGAAGTCTCCCTCTCTGATATAGTTTAATGTAATATCCAGGACAATCCTTTGCTGAGCAAACCCCTCTAAAAAAAACAACAAAAGACTCATCCCAAAAAAGACACATGTATTAATAGATACCCATACTAACAGGCAGACAAGGCGATATATGCTGCCTCTTTCAACGATGGTCATTGTCAATTACCTGAACCTCATCTCTGAGAGGATAATGAGTATACTTTTCGCTCCAGCTATACTAGATTTTTCTAGCGTTACACTTTTGACGTATTTGTAAAAATGTATCCTAACGATGGAACAATTGGTTACCCACTAAGCTAATAAAAGATAACTTAACTTAACTAATACGTCGGATGGCAATTTATGTCACAACAGCTGGGAAAATGTATAACGATATCAATATATTTGTCTCGAAATTAGAAATTCATTTTTTTGTTTTAAGCAAATGAAGAGCAATCGGTCGTGCTACCGTCCTTACGAAGATGATACATATCTTTGTTCATAACATGGGTTATCTCCTAGCAATGTGTTTTATCAACAAAGTCGGATTTAGTATAAAATAAATCACGAAGGTTGATATGATATAAAAAAAAAGAAATGGGTTTGTTTTTTATATATATATATATATATATATATATATATTATATATATATATCGGCTCATTGGCCTAGTGGGTAGAGTGTTCGCCAATGATCCGGAATACCTGGGTTCAATCCTAGGTCGCGTCATACCAATGACTTTAAAAATGGTACTTGATACCTCCTTGCTTATATAAGGTACATTTGAAGGGTAAAGTGGAGCAATCCAGGGAAAGGTGTAGCGCCCTCCACTACTTCTCGGTGTAGTAGCTATTGAAAAGGGAGCCTTCTGGTTGCCTTCGACTTTGGTCGCCAACTTTACTTTTTTATATGGCTATATGAAAAAGATTGTAAATACCTATGTAGCTTGATGCAAAGGTTATACATATGTAATATATATTTCATTCCTACAGCTTTTAACGTTCATAAATAAGTATAGCCCAACATTAAAAAAAATATTTTTTTCTAAAGCAAATATACCAGCATCTTATTTCTTCTAGAATCAAAACGGTTGTTATTAGCTATTATTACCAAACTTTGAAACAGTCATCATTAGTAACATTGTCAACACTAATGAATAATAAAATTCTATAAATGTATATAGTGTACTGATTTTTGGGTTGTTGTCTATTATCTTTCGTTGCAGAGTTTCAATGATGTTGAGTTTGATAATAACTAATACCTAATAATATTCGTTTCGATGGAATAATATTCTTCTATAAATAAAGAAAAACGTAATATCTCTGTTTTAGAGTAAAATGACGTGGAAAGATTTTGGTGGGTGTACTTTATATATAGTACTATATATCTGCAGATATAAACAAAAGTCATTTTTGTTGATATGATTAACACACATATATATATATATATATATATATATATATATATATATTGGAAAATATGAACAAACATACGTTTGTTTCATAACGGTACCCAATATTGAAAATAGAACTGTATATTAAATATTCAACACACTATTAGCAATTGTGAGTTGGAGATTTAAAAAAAAAGATTTTATTATCGCCTGATGATCGTAAAAATGTGAAGCTGACAGTTTCAATAGATATACAGTGTAAATGTTGTAGAGTTCGGTTATAAATAAAACCTTGAAATATCCGTTTTGATAATATAATATGCTAGAAATAATAAAATTTCAGTGTCACTGGCTTTGAAAAAAAACAAACTTTTCTATTTAAAAAATTGTTTTATACTTATTTATGGGTGATACTGTATGGCTATATGCAGAAGTCATTTTTTCATATGATAACACACACATACTCACACATTCTATATATATATATATATATATATATATATATAACTACACGCTTGTGCACTCAAGCTATACGCTTAGAAATGCACATATGCAGACTTATAGATATATTTATACACACAAGACAGTGATGAAATGGGACATATCTTAATATAAGTGGTTCTTTTGTGCTTTTCAAAAATGCCGATTTTCGCCAAGAAGGCAGGTCAGTAGGTACTTTCCACGATAGGGATTCGTAGGCTGGTGGGAGGGGAAAAAAGACATGAAAATGAAAAACGAAAAGAGAACAAAACAAAAACAAAAAAATAAAACAGAATATCAAAATGCCATCTTTAGCTGAAGATGAAAAGCAGCCGGCGTTTCAGTGAATAAACTTTAGATGTTGGTAACTAAGTGCATAAGTTCAAAACAATGTAAGCATTTTGTGTTTTGAAAACGTTACTTATCATTATTAAATAACGATTGTAATTTTACGTTTGGGTATTTACAAAGTATAACTGAATCAAGCTCAAGGTATCTTGTGAGAAATGAATTTGATCAAGTTGTGAAAATCTTCAAGAGTAGCTTGGAAACCATTACTCAACACTGAAGTACATAAAGCTTAATTGGCGAGTTTCCGTAGCGCAGTGGCTAAGGTATTGAACTGTGACATCGTATTAAACGAGTTCGAACTCTAGTTGTGCTATTACATTCACTTTCAGATTAATATTATTGGGAAAGACATGAATCCCCTTATCCTTCCAGCTATGGGTTAACTGATACTATGTAGAGGATGAAATATCGCTGGTCATTGCTTATGGAGTGATGGTTTCGTTCTCGCGGTTTTGTTGGAAACAAAACTCCGAGTGTTGGTTCCACAATGAATAACATAGACAAAAGAAATTTAACAACAACGAGAATGCTAAACAAACATTTTTATAAAATAAATCAAACGAGAAAACGTTAATAATTACGACGTAGTAATGTGTGAATATGGTTCTTTGCTATTTGTATGCATATGTGTGTATAATACAAATATCATGGGAATGTATGTGTGTTGCTCGAACATATCTATGTATACGTGTGTTCACCGTTAAGACAGGAGGAGAGAGAGAGAGAGAAAGTCGTTGAGTCTAACGTCTATGTGTTTGTATATACGTGTGGGAACAAAAAAGTAAATTGCAACTAAGTATGTGTCTGCCTGCTGGCTGAATGTGCGTATATTGTATTTGTGGGTGACGTTGAAGTCCATGAGAAATTTAGTATACTGGAGGACAGTAAATATACTAATTTTGATATGGCTATTAACGTAAATAGGATTAACGTAGTTTTGCTGGTTGTATGCTCTATTTTTGGGTGCGTGTCTGAAGTTGTGTGTTACAAATCTTTGGAACCGGAGAACAAGTGAGAGCGAAAGTTGTCTCACTGAGAGTGGGTGAGTAAGAGAAAAAGACTGTTAAATGCGTGAAATATACAGCTTCCTAGTCAAGTGATCGGCTCCAAACGCAAGATTTATTTTTGCACTGGACAAGTTCATTTCGGGTTCAACACGCAGACTTAATTGAAGACACTGGTACGTGACTACTCTATCCAATCAGATTCCCGAAACTGCTTATTTTATTTACGGACCTTACAATTTTTGTTTCGGGAACAAGTGAGTTTTGGATTCTATTTTTCCAGGATTTTCTACTTTACGTGCTCCTCAGTGACTGTTTTAAAATAGAGGAGTGTAAATTCTATAACCGCGACACTTCTTTGGCTTTGGTATTAAATTACCCATGAAAGTTGAAATGACTTTAAATAAAGAAACCAAACCATTAAGCTTAACTTATTTACCCAATCCCTCTACCATGGGCACGTGTGACATAAGGTCTATTTTTAAGTGGAATAAATATGGTTTGAATCTAGAGTTTTGCTTCGAGACAGGTTGCCTTTCCAAGGCTAGAGATCCTAGTCTATCCTAGTACAGAATGTCTCAATATACAAGGGACCCATGTGACAACTAATAACCCTCCTAATAATAATGTTGTGTTTTTTTTTTTGTTTCAAATTTGAAAATAGTATACTCTAACACTGATTAATCCTCAATCAAAATGTTTTGGACAAGAGAAGAAAATATTTTGCGTCACTTATTTGGAGACAAAAATCATTCAAAAACTGAGCAAGCAAAATTTCACGGGAAGTTTAATAATTATCCCCAGAAAAGCCAGGTTTATGGTTGGGTACACAAATTCCAAGCCACAGGGTCAGTAAACAATCTCAACAAGAAGGCAGAAAATCCCAGATCTTGCAGTAAGTTGACTGCAAGATGTCCTGACAATGTGGATGCAGTGAGAGATTCTGTCGGAAGGAGTCCGAAAAAGTTCCTCCTCCGACGTTCCCAAGAATTTGGTTTTTCACATGCACTGTTGTATAAAGTCAATCAATTTCTAACTTTGTGATCTGGTTTGACCTTTCTGAAGTGATATGATTTCTTTTTAAAACTCAGATGAAAGATAACTTGATACAATATGAAGTATCTTATTAGTAGGTTGGATCTATTTTGAGACACTCTGTATTTACCCATAGTTGGGAAGAGATCCGATAGATTCATTCCTTTCGCAAGAGGATTAGCGCGAAGTGAAACGCAAACAGACTTTTCCAGGAATTGAACACGGTTAGTGGTACCCATTTCTCAAAGACGATAGCCGTTACGCTACGCACCACTTAAGTAATCTTATTATGGGATTTCACAAGTACTTTGAACAACTAACTATGCTGAAGAGACTTTTACGTTGAAAAGTTCATTAAAAAAAAAACAACAAAAAACTAGAAAGTGTATTTTGTCAATTTAATTGTATAATACATATTTAAATTTGGACTGGCATTCTCATCTTGAGTGATATGGTCTCAACCAACCAGTAAGATTTAAAAACCACTAACTCGGATGCCGGTTGATGTTTGACGGATGGTTTATTTATCCTGAAATAATTTTTTAACAATGTATTAAGTTTGATTATTTTTATTTAATGGCATTTCAACTTGCATGGGTTATTTAATGCCAAAGCTATCCTTGTGGAAGAACAGAAGTGGTACAATTTAATCCATAGCTGGTGGGGGTGAGAGATTCATGCCTTTCGGAAGGGTATTAGTCCCAAAGTGAACATAAGAGCGCGACTGGATTTCGAACTCGCTTTATTCGGTGTCGTATTTCAGCACATTAACCACTGCACCACTGAAACTTCCCTCTAACAATATAGAGGGGATTTATAGTTTTGTGAAATTATGAGTGTTACCAAAATCTGTCGCTCAGTCAAAGCTTAGAATACGCCGACTCCATCCTCTGCAGAGGGGTGATACCCTCCCTACAAAAAGAGGTGTCCTTGGTATGACATTAAGTTGCATCTGAGAGGGAGGCTCAAATTCTGAAAATCTGGAGAGCGTAGAGAGCTCCTTTATTGCCATCGCTGTCAGGTCCACTCTAACTCGAATGAGTATCGTTCGACATTCCTGGAAAGCAACCAAATCCATCTATCTCATTAAAACTTCGTAATCATGCACACACATACAGATCAAGTGACTTGATTACGCGCTTATCTCTCACCCAATCACGTGTATAGCTATGGTCTTCCAATATTAAGCCTCGTTTTCGATTTTAAAATAATACGTAAATTCTTGGCCATACTGAGGAGATTCGTTCGACAGTTCTATAAAGCTACCAAATACAATCATTAATCAATCTATCTATCCTCTGCAAACTTAAGTATCTACGTCTACTGGAATTAAAGTTCTAAAAAAAAAAAAAAAAAAAAAAAAAAAAAAAAAAAAGAAGATAAGAGCGACACTTAAGTGGATTAACCATGCAAATATTTGCTTTATCAATATGTTTGAGTAAAAGAGTTCGTTTGTGTCTGTACGAATAAAGAAGCAAATATTACACTTGCATGTTCAATCTGATATAAATCTTTCTTTCATTTTGTCAGAAAACAGATAGATAGAATAATGAAGAATCAACAAAAATGTGTCTGTGTATTTCTGATCTTAATGGCAATAAATTGCTGTGGCTTCTTCCAACGAATATATAAAGCAATCCCTTTGAATATTCATCTGCCAAATAAACTTCAACTTTAGGATATCCTTACGTTTAAATTTCTAGCGTAACGGTTATCATCGATGGAAATGGAATCTGTGACCTGAATTCAAATCCTTTACAAGGCTGTTTGCGTTTCACTTCGCACTAAAGCCACTAGAAAAGGCATGAATGCATATCCACCCTCACCGTTATGGCTGAATGGATCTTTAACATTGGTAAGGCAATTAGCCTAGAAGGAAAATTCTAAACCAACGTTACTCTGCTAAAAATTGACTTTGTGTTACATCTTTCAGGTTACAGAGGGATTGGGTAAATACATCACTATTTAAAAAAATTCAAACAAGATTTCACAATTTATGCTATTTATATAAATAGAATGAGAGTCATTGTAAAGCAACATTCACAAAATAGCATCTGTACCGCTGCCTACCTTCCATCTCTAAAACCATCGAAATAAGACGGACAAGATATGTGGGACACTGCTGGAGAACACGAACGTGCAAGTGTTGGAAAACCAACAAGAGTTTACCTACAACAACTCTGTACGGACACAAGATGTAGTCTAGAAGACCTGCCGGAAGGGATGGATAATAGAGACGAATGGCGCGAGAGAGTCAGGGAAATCCGTACGAGAATTGATAGAAGCTATGCTTGATCTGACACACGTGCCTCAGATTAGTTATAGCACCTTCTATCCATCTGAAAAAAGAAGAGTGTCATCGTTGCTTAACTTCAGTAATCTAGCATTTTCAGCTTGACTTGACCGTAAAAAGAAAGAAAATAAGTGCAGCTTATATTTAGCATAAGGCTGTAAGCATGTGGAATCTAGTGAGGATCAAACTCACTAGTAATGATAGCTGAACATCCGAGGTTTCTCAAGATTCTTAAACCCTAAAACCGCTCTGACTATATTCCTTACCAAAAGTAAAGACCACTTCTTTCAAAGAGGGGTTTTCTGTGTATGACATCTTATAGTGAGACTTGAGTTTTGGAGGGAGTGAAGCACCTCTTCATTGCCATAATTCCGAAGTCCATTCCAACCCGGAGTGGTGGTACCTGTTAGGGTCCCATCTATTGGTCAAATAGATACGTTTAAAGATTATTTGTTTTCGAGAGGAATCCTTGATAGCCAATAATTGTGTGCAAATTTTCTTTAAGCTATAATTGTTAATTAAGTATTATTATCATCCTTATTAGTTACTTGAAACCATATAACTGTGTGCTAACAACTGACGAATGTTAAATAGAAATTATTATACTGGTTAACACGGTTTTTTAGTTCCAAAAAGTAAAACGCGTTTTTAGCTAATTTGATGGTGCTGATTCTGAAAATGACTTATTTTTAGAAAAAAGATCAATTTATGATCTTGGCTGATCGTAAAATCTAGTTGATAAAAGTCGCAGAAAACCATTTATTATCAGGTTGGATGAGCAATTTATGCCAGCCACCTGAAATAAACTATTTGTGTAAGAAAAAGTGTTTTTTGAGGGGGGAGGGTAAGAAATTCAAAATAGAAGCACCGAATTTTTCCAGTTTATCGTCCAAATCCAAAATAATTATAAGTAAACCTGATAATTAAGGTGATATAAAAATGAACAATTAAGATCTTCAGTTTGATATTCATAAATTTATCCAATCACTTTTGTTCCTTCACGACGGAAAGAAACCAAGCACAGTGAGAACTTTTGTTTTCACAGTTGGAAAGAAACTCCAACTAAAGAGATCCTAATTGAATGTAACTATTCCATTGCACATGACGAACATCATAAAAATGGTTTCATCATAACATCAGGAAACTCATTATGGATAATGAATTTGTTAATTCAATGAATGACTTGGAATTATACGCTCGGACATCGTTTGTTGACGTGGTGAAAAACTTCTTTGACAATTGTCGGACCGAAAACTACAATGAGTTTGTGGAAAAGCTATTGAAAAGTCTATAGGGCATAGTTGCTAATATAAGTATTAAGGTTGATTTTTTACATAACCATCTAGATAAATTTCCGGATAATTGTGGCTATGTGAGTGAGTAGCAAGGAGAACGATTCCATCAGGGTATCAAAACAATGGAAGAGCCCTACTAGGGACGGCGGGAATGGAAGACTTCTACTGGAGAATCAAAAGGGGCTTAAATAACATTAAACATGATAGACAATCAAGAAAGAGAAATTTTTTACCATAGCTCTTATGTTCACAACAGTTTTATTTCTGCTGTTTGTTTATTAAATGATTTGATGAAAATAACTATTGATCTTAGTATATTGTGTTATTTTTAAAGACTTAGTGCTTGATTGTTATTGCAAAAATAATATTCCTCAAAAAGTAGACCAATATTTGCTGGTTTAAATACGAATTCTGAGTTTCTATGATTTTACTTTGAGAAACATTGTCATCGGTCAATATCATATTTACAGAAAACAAATGAAAAAAATACTATTTGTTTCTAAAATGAGAGATTTCTGTTCAGCAAAAACGGTAGCTAACCAAGAAAGAGTAAGAACATTTTCAGATTCAACGTCCACAAATTAGCTAAAAAAATGTTTGGTGCTTTGACACCATTTCAACTTTTTTTGACAAATGTTACCGTAAATTTAATAGTATTAGATAATAATATTTGATACACCGTTAAAATCAGTCAGGCAACTCAGAAAAATATTTGTTTTTAGTAAAGTCATTTCTTTCTTGTTTGGTCTGAGAACTTTTCAGTTTCATCCCGTACATCATAAATATCTTTGTACTGCTGGTTAGAAGGTGGATATTTGAAACGTAACTTTGGATTTGTAAGAAATTACCTTACAACACATCTACTAGGCCCGATAAGAAGAAAAAAAAAAAGAAAAAATCTTGAACAAATAGGTATCGTTAATTTGTGTCATTTTAGATGTTGATGGCTTCGGATGTTCCTGTCTTTCATTGCTTCAAAAAAAAAAAAAAAAAAAAAAAAAATTGAGGATTGTATAAAGATAAAAAAAAAGAAACCTAGTTGCTTTTACTTTATCTTTCTTAATTTTTTTTTAGACCTTCATGTGAAAGATTTCTATTTTGCTTTCTGATTTTTTACTCTTCTGGTTATCTATGTGTTGCTGTTATTGTTGTGTCGTGTTTGGGTTCGAGTCAATGAAGCGGTGATAGCAACTGTAATATTGCTTGATCCCAAACGCCTTTCTTTCCTGTCATCAGTTGCTGTCAGTCTTAGACACACACAGCGAGAAGAGCGCATGCGTGTGTTCTGTAAGAGAAAATTGTCTGCTCATGTCACCATGATATGGATGAGAAAAAGACAAAAAGGAAAAAAACAATTAGAAAGTAAAAGTTTGTGGAAAAAGAAATCAATAGTTAAAAGCGAGAGAGAGAGAGAGAGAGAGAGAGAGAGAGAGAGAGAGAGAGAGAGAGAGAGAGAAAAGGAAAAAAGACAAATAAAGACGGAGAAAAAGAAGAAAGACGGTGGAAATACTGAGAAGGTAGAAGATGAAAAGAAAAGAAAGGGACTAAGGTAAAGAAGAAAAAAGAATGAATAGGAAAAAAAGAAAAGAACGAGGAAGAGTACAAAAGAGAAGTTGGGTAAAGAGAAAAAATGGAGACAGAAAAGAAAGAGATGGAGAAAAAGGAGGAAGAATGGAAGAAAAAGGAAATCTATGGGGAGAACGAAAAGGTGGAGGAATCTAAGAAAGAGGAAAATAAAGTAGAAGGAAAAAAGAGAGAAATTAAGGAATGAGATGTAAGAAGAGGAAAAGAAAAATGTCGGAAGACAAAAAGGTAGAAAAAGACGGAAGAAAAAAAAAAGAATAAGGAGAAAATTCAGAGAAGAAGGAAGATGACATAAAAAAAGAAAAGAGAAACTAAAAGTTGTTTGGTTGGTTTCATGACATATCAACCATTGTAGGTTATTTATTGGCAAATCCATTTTTATACATTGAAACAGTTCTATTTCAAACAGTTCAATTTAGCATTAGTACTGTTTTTTTTAAATTATACACCGTTAAATATCAAAACAGTTATATTCCAAACAAATCAGTTTAGCATAGTTACAGTTTAGTTCTGTTTGACCCATAGATAAGACCTTATCAGGTGCAACCACTCTGAGACAGAGTGGACCTAGGAACGATAGCAATAAAGGGTACTCTGCATTCCCCAAAGTTCTAGCATTAGTGGGCCTAAACATCAGATTGTTTAGTGTCGTATACAGGACACTCGATGGAGAAGTCTTACCCCTCTGCAGAGATGCAGCCAGTATATTCTACAGCCCCAGCCAACTGGGCCAGGAAACTAAAGGAAAGGAGAAAATGAAGGCAGTGAAGATAAAGGAGAAGAATGAAGAAAAGGAAAAGAATGAAAGAAGTAAAAGGTTAAAGGAGGGGCGTGGTAAAGAGAAAAAGCAGAGACTGAGAAGAAGGTGTTAAATAAAAAGGAAGAAAAGAAAAAAAAAAGTAAAAAGTTGGGAAAGAGGAGGAAGAACAAAAAAGAAAGTTGGAAACATGAAGAGAAATGTGAAAAGAGAAAATAAACAAACAAACAAAAAACTTTTCGTTTGGTATAGTTATTTAACGGCATATCAACTCCCAATGGGTTATTTAATGTCGAAATTTGATTCATTTGTAAATGTTTGATTGTAATGATATCTCCATTTTCAATGTATCATTGCCCTTTTTTATTTATTGATATTCATTTGTTTACATATATTTAGATGATATCAAGTATTCCCATTTAATACCAAAAACTTATACATAATTATATGGTTAAAAATAATTATTCTTATTCATTAATAATCATTTTCTTGCACATATAAATGACATCGAGTGTTCCTATCAAATAGTAATAAGTAGCGCGCTGTTATATGATTTAAACTAACCTTTAGTACACAATCAAAGCTGCAAGTAACTATTCTTAAAACAAGTAATTTGTTCAGTTATATGCTTTCAAGTATTCATATCTAAGAGTAATGAATTGCGAGCAATTACAAGGTTTCAAGAAACTACTACTACTATTACTACTACTAATAATAATATTAAAAAAAGCGAAAATCAATAATGCGCAATAGATCAGCAAGAGTAAATTATGTGGTTCAAGAGACGAAACGATTAATCAGAAAATAAGGAAATGTAGTAAACTAACGTAAAAGAAGTATAAGAGTATGTATGACTGGGCGGGGAAGGTGATCCACTGGGAATTATGCAAGAAACTGAAATTTGACCATACTATCAAATAGTACATATGCTCAAATCAGAATCCATCCAAAAGAATGAAACGCACAAAATTCTCTGGATCTTTGAGATACAAGCAGATCACCTGATATCCCGACCAGAAGACCAAACGTAGTGATAATTTAAAAAACAACCCCAAAAACAAAATTAAAAAAAAAACACCAGAAAAATGGGAACGAAAAACAGAGATCTTGTCGTATAGTGGATTTTATTAGTTTGTTTGGGTTTCATGGCACATCAACCTTTGTTGGTTATTTAATGCCAAATCCATTTTTATACAAATACGTAAACAGTTCTATTTCAAAGAATTCAGTTTAGCATAAGTACGCAGTTTAATTGTCAAAAACATTTCCACTTCAAGCTATTCAGTTTAGTCAAACAGTTCAAATTCAAACAATTCAGTTTAGTATAAGTATAATTTTTGTCTACACACAGTTAAATGTCAAAATAGTTCTATTTCAAACAATTCAGTTTAGCATAAGTACGTTTCGTATAGTGGATTTTAGCGGATCACAGGGTGAAAAGCAAATAAAACGAAAAAATATACAAATGCTAAGATCCTACCAGAGAACAGAGCAAGATGTGGAATATAAGGCTGAAGGTGATACCGATTGTGATCGGTGCACTTGGAACGATCACTAAAGGCTAGGAAAGAGAGACCGAAAGAATTGGAAATCGGAGGACGAATCGAGATAATAGACCACAGCATTGTTAAGATTGGCTTGAATACTGAGAAGAATCATGAAGACCTGAGGAGATTTATGATCCCTCAAACTCCAATGAAATACCACCAACTAACTCTAGTGTGAAGAACTCACAAGGAGTGAAATAATAATATAGATTACCACATAAGTGAACCCAGCAAGTTGAAGCAAAAACAATCCCACAGTAGACATGATGGGGTGGGAAAAGTGATCTACTAGAAATTGTGCCAGAGATTGAAGTTTAATTTTGTTTTATGACATATCAACCATTGTTGGTTATCTAATGTCAAATCCATTTTTATACATATGAATAATTCTATTTCAAACAATTCAGTTTAGCATAAGTTTACAGTTTAGTTCTATTTGACTAGAGCCTCATCATCACATTGTTTAGTTGGTTGGTTTTATGGCATATCAATCTTTGGCATATCAATCTTTGTAGGTTATTTAATCCCAAATCCATTTTTATACATTGAAACAGTTCTATTTCAAATAATTCAGTTCAGCATAAGTACATAGTTTAAATATCATTTCAAATACCACTCCAGACCAGAGTGGATCTTGGAGCAATAGCAACGAAGGTGTACTCCATATTCCCCACAGCTCCAGCATTACTAGGACCTCAACATCAGATTGTTTAGCGTCATATCCAGGATACTAGTTTCAGGAGCCTTACCTCTTTGCAGAGATGCAGTCAGTGTATCCTGCTGTCCCAGCACACTAAAATTTGGCCATGCTGACAAATGGTATATACAGGAACAAGAATCTGTCCAAGAAAATGACACGTATTGATTTGTTTGGGACTTGGAGATACGAACAGATCATTAAATATCAGCCAGAAGATCAGACCAAGTATTAATTAACAAAAAAAAAAAAAAAAAAAATTGTCATTTAGTAGATTTTGCCTTTCCAACATTCCATAGAGCAAAAATAAAAGAAAACGAAAAGATAGACAAGTACCTGGATGGTGTCAAAGAGCCGACACTAACAGTGATACCAGTTGTAGAAATTTACAAAGCTCTTTGCTTCGATGTGGCACAAGGCCGAATGAATGGGGCGCCCAATGAGACTCGAACTCACTTGTGTAGGTTTGCTAGTCCAGCTTGCTAACCGTTACACCACCAAAGGTGCCCCAGTGATACCAGTTGTAGTTGCAGCTCTTGGAACGGTCTCCCAGAAAGTGGAAATGAGACTGGGGGGCTATCCAGTGTCACAGCTTTGTTAAAATCTTTCAGAATACTTGAAGGGTCCCGTAGACTTGAAGAGACTTTCTCTTTTTCAGACTTCAGTAAAAAAAAGCCCCAGTTAAAACTGTTGTGAAAAACTCACAAGAAGTAAAATAATTTAAAAAATCTTCGGTCTCTCTTGTAAAATTTAAAGGTATGAACTGCATTTTTGGTTTGGTTGGGTTTCTTTAATAGCATATCAATCTTTGCGGGTTATCCATTTTTGAATTAAATATTTTCTTCCTATTTACTTTCTCTGGTTTTCAACAGTAGCCATCTATAAAAAATGTAGAAACCACTGCAATACTTACAATAAAGAAAATATTAAACGTTAAATTAGGTCATTTGGTTTAATGGCATATTAACCCTTGATGGTTACTTAATGGCAAATATTGTGTATATGAATAATTTTCAAATGAATATTTTGTTGGTAACTTTATTTTAAAAACGATTTAGGGCACATTTGTTAGCAACCAGTAAAATAGTTTCAAATACTGCCATTTATTGTTCGATATTCACACAGTTAAATAGTTTCAAGTCTAGTAAATGATTAAATAGCTCTATTTGACCCACAGATGGAACCCTAACAGGTATTACCAGTTCGGTCAGAGTGGACCTGGGAGAAATGGGAGTGAAGGGTAATTCCACATTCCCCAAAGCTCCAGGACTTGAGCATCATTATCAGATGCAGTTTAGTGTCATACCCTGGACACTAATCGGGGTGGTTTTCCCTCTCTGCCGAGATGCAAGCGGCGTATTCTACAGGCTTAACCGACTCAGCTAGTATAAAAAGATGATCTTGTTTCTAGGAAACAGGATGGTTTGCGACGGGAGATATTTACAGGGTAAGTAAAGTAAGCAAAGGAACAAGTGTAAGCAAAAACAGAGAAAAAATTGAAATGACGAAAAGAGTGTAGTAAGAAAGGTTGAAGAAACAAGTTAAAGGCGTTAAGAGAGAAAAAGATGATGGGGGAAATCGGTGAGAAGAAAACGAACAAGAAGAATATTGAGGAAAAAGCAAAAAAAAAAAAAAAAAAAACAGGAGAGGAAAAGTCAAGCAAGAAGAAGAAGAAGAAGAAGAAGAAGGAGAGAGAATAGAAAGAGCAGAGAAAGTGAATGAAAAGGAGAAAAAAAGAAGAAACTGGAAACACAGAAGAACGTTAAGCTAGATGAAAAAAGAATAGAGGGTTTGAAAGAAGGAAATTAACGTATGGTTAAAAGAATGGAGATTTTTATAAAAAAATGTAAGACGAGCTGATGAAGAAGAAATTAAGCGTAAGGTTAATGGAATTGAGGGTTTGACAGAAGAAGTAGAATTTAGCGAGAAAAAAAAAAGCGGAAAATACGTATAAGATCAAAAGAATAGAAGATTTGACAGAAGAAGATATTTTTACTGGACGTGATGTAAAAGCAAAACAAACACTATTGGTAAGATGGGCTCGGGTTTGATATATAGAACATGATGGTGACAGAATCGTGAACAAATTTGGCGAAGGGCGTACTCGTGTCATTTCATCTTTCAAATTAGCTTTGTGTCGATATCGGTAACATCTGGAAGAAATCAGTCTAAATCCTTGTTTTCCTCTAATGACAGTAGCATCTCTTCTACACACGGAATGACTCCAGAAAAATAATTCCTCCTTTAGGAGGACCTGAAAGGCGTTCACCAATATAATATAAAGATAAAAAGAAAAAACCCAAAACATAGCAATTAACCTCGAAACTGCACATAAGAGAAAGAGAGAGAGAGAAAGAGAGAAATTCAGAAATCAGATTGGCTTGCATGTTTCACTAGAGATATGGCATCATTTCAATGCATATGATTTTATTTACGAAACGAATCTACAGTAATGACAAAAAATCTACATAATTGACTGAAATCTGTATTTTCATAGCGATACCATTTCTTTTTAAATAAACGTTTAGACACTTTATATGAATCAAATTTCTTTACCCTTAATGTAGATCTGCTTCTGGTAATAAAATGATTTACGTTCTGATGACGCGGTACTAATAGCGAAACATCAATCTGATTTTCTCCATCATTTTTTCATTTCATCTGATTCTATTCCAAGTTTTGTGTGTATATATATGTATATATATATACACACACACAATCGAATTAAAAACGCTTACTTCAAAGATTAATTTCTGTTGCTTAAAAATTTGGTATATATATATATATATATATATATATATATATATATGTGTGTGTGTGTGTGTGTGTGTGTGTGGTTGTGTAAAACATTTGTTGGTTGATATGTCATTAAACAAAGAAATTGAAATCAAAACGTGTGCAGATTTTTATTTATAAAATTGATCACAAAATAAGCCAAAGAGTACATGGAATATGAAGGTGACAATTATTCCAATCGTGATTGGTTCATTCGCTACAGGGACTGGAGGACTTGGAAGTTGGAAGACGAGCGGAGACCATCCAAACTACAGCATTGTTAAGAATGGCCAGAATACTGAGAAGAGTCCTGGAGACTTGAGGAGACTTGCTGTCACTCAGACTCCAGTGAAAGACCATCAGCTAACGCTGATGTGAAAAACTTTAAAAGAGTAAATAATAACAATGATAAAAACTGAAAAAAATGTGCCTCCTAAAAACTACCACCATACCACTAATAATGGGAGCTCTATTTGTGATCAAGAAAGAGACGAATCAACACACCAAAAAGATATTTGGCTATTCCAACATATATGAAATACAAAAAGGCGCCTCAGGTAGTGTAATGGTTAGCAAGCTAGACTAGCAAACATTCACGAGTGACTTCGAGTCTCATTGAGTGCCCCATGCTTATCTCCTTAGGATGTAAATGAAAAAACAACACTCCAAAAAGCAGCAAAAAAATCAACCTAAACATTTTAGGTCTTTGGATAAAAAAAGTAAAATTGGCGACCGTAGTCGAGGGCGACCAGAAGGCTCCCTTTTCAATAGCTACTACACCAAGGTGTAGGGGAGGGCGCTACTCCTTTCCCTGGATTGCTCAACTTTACCCTTGACATGTACCTAATATTGCAGAGTGTTAAGCAAGTAGGTATCAAGTACAATTTTAAAAGTCTTTGGTATAATGCGACCTGGGATTGAACCCGGGTCTCCTGGACCATTGACGAACTCTCTATCCACTCGACAATAAGCCGGTAATATTGTAAAAAACCAAAGCTAAAAATTGAATAATAGGACGAGACATGGCTGGGTGACGAAAGTGATCCACTGAGAATTGTGCAAGAAATTGAAGTTTAGCAATACTACCAAAGGGTATATGCACAAACCTGTGTCCTTCCTGGAAAATGAGACGCAGAATTCTCTGGGATTTTGAGATACAAATGCATTAATCCCAGTCAGAAGACCAAACCTAGAGAAAATTTAAAAAAAAATAAAGATAACCTGCTGTACAGTGAACTTTGCCGTCCCGCTGAACCACAGAGTAAAAATCATACAAAACAAAAAGGGATATAAGTACTGAGACCTTGCCTGAAAACTAAAAAAAGCTATGGAAAATGAAGGTGACGGTGGTAACAATTGTAATTGAACTTGAAACGATCCCCAAAGGCTTGGTAAGGGGACTAGAAGAGTTGGAAATCGGATGACGAATCGAGATCATCCAAACTACAGCATTGTTAAGATCGGATGCTGTCACTGCGAAAAGTCCTGGAGACTTAAGGAGACTTGCTGTCACTCAGACTCCAGTGAAAGACTATCAGCCAACGTTGGTGTGAAAAACGCGCAAGGAATATAATAATGGTGATAATGGTGATGGTAGCAACAGAAGCAAGTCTATGCTACATAAAGTAAGAGATGAAACAAGAAACCACAAAATAAGTGAATTCAGCCATCTCGTACAGAATAAGTACAAGTGCAGACGCATGAGGGTGGAGAAGGTGATCCTCTGGGAATTGTGAAAGTGACTAAAATGACAATTTTGACAAATGGTGCATGGTAAAACGAGAATCTGTTCTGGAAAATGAGACGCCCAAAATTCTTTGGGATTTTGAGATAACAATGGATCTTCTAATCTTGGCGAAAAGACAAGATCCAGTTTCAATGACTGAAGAACTTGTTAACTCGTTGTTAGCGACGCCGTTCTAGCAGATCACAGATTTTAAGCAAAATAATGATAGATAAAACTAAATTCCAAGAGCTTATTAGAGAGTTGAAAAAGTTAAGGAATATGAAATTGATACAAATCGTATTGGAGCCCTTGGAACGGTCTCAAAGAACCTGAAAAAAAAATTAGGTATAGAGACCATCCAAACCGCTGTACCGTTAAAATCAGAATGCATTGAAGAGTCCTTTAGCTATAGAACAAGAATGTGACGGTGATACCAACAGTAGTTGGAGTTCTTTGAACGGTTTCTAAGCTCATGGAAATATGTCTTGAGTGACCATTCGGGACAAAGCCTTGTTAAAATCAGCAAAAACATTTGGAAGAGTCCTGGACACCTGAAGTGACTTGCTGTCACTCAGCGAAAAAAAAAAATCACCGAGAGCTGCAGTCAAAGAGTCAGAAAAAGTAAAAGAAAAAATTCAATAGATGTTTACATTCTGGTTCAATCGATTTGAGCCCACCTTGTCGTCATTGTCGGCGTTCAGTTGTTCACAGAATCCAGTGTTGGTAATTCTAGTTTGTAGGTTTCTTCTGGTGTTAAAATTCAAAAAATAGGTTTTCCTGGCATAAAGTTCAACTATCAATAGCATTTGAGGACAGTTGCAAACGATCTTAAATGCTTTTAGTCCTTGTCTCTCATTGGACAATTTTTACCGGAAGTACCAGTTATTGTCGGGAAAATTCATAAGTATAAATTACGATTTTGCGTATACCTTATAACAAAAGAATCCAAGATTTTACGCTAATGTCCCTGGGGAAGGCATGAATCTATATTTTCTACTCTCTCAAAAGCCGACTTGTTTATCTAACCTTGGTTGGCGACCAGTATAGGAGAATGCAACTCGGTTAACATCCTGATGCATAGGTAACTGCTTGTCTTCATAATGAAAGTCTTGCCCGGGAATGTACTCAAGAAAGATAGCAAAACTTCCCAGACACGTATCCATTGTCTACCGAGATAAACAGTTGCTGACAGAAAGATTTCACTGCAATCAATATATATATATATATATATATATATATAAAACTTATCTTTGTTTGTTTGTTTTAACCCTTCAAAAATGTCATCACACTGGCACGTGTGTGAAGAGTGCGGATAAAAATGGCCCCCAGAGTCATGTAAGACGGTCCGGTGTATGCTGAGGCGTTGAAAGAAGCCACTGATACAGATCAAGTTTGGTCTATGTAATACTTCCGTAGATATAGAAAAACAAGTCAAAATTTGAAGGAGGTGTCGATGCGTATTAGAGCTTCGCGTAGTCGTGTGCACTGATGTGTGTGAAATAACCGCATATATTTGTCGGATGTTCGGTTGTATAAATTCCCAGTGGAGATGGATCGAACCTGGCATATGTAAAACGATCTAAAGTATTGCCGGGTGATGAAGAGTTAAACCTGGCAGTTCGTGTCAGGAAATATTGACTTCGGGCAACGGGTGGATATAAATAGTTCCTTTTAAATCTTATGACTTGTCTATTTAACCCGATTCTTCCACCAAAAACAGGAAGCGACATAGGGTCAATTTTTAAACGGAGTACTGCTGGTTTGAATTCAGAATTTTCCTTCTCCTAGACTAGTTACCTTATCAAAGCTAAGGAATTCAGTCTGCTCTACTATTTACCCGTAGCTGAGGGAGAACAGATGCATTCTTACATTTCACAAGATCATTTCTGTGAAGTGTCATCAAAACAGTTTCGTCTACGATTTGAATTAGCGTCACAGATGTATTTATTTGCCCAACCTCTCCGCCATGAGCCAAGGTCAGTTTTTAATCAGGTTACGGCTGGTTTGAATTGAGTTTCCTCCTTCTTAACTGGCTGCATTACCGAAGCTAAAGAACCCAGTCTGCTCAACTTTTTACCCTAGTTGGGGGTGGGGAGAAATGTACGGATTCATCCTATTTACCAACCCCTCCGCTCGGGTAGGATATGATACAAGGTCAATTTTAAAGCGGAGTTTAACAGGTTTGAATTTAGAGTTTTCCTTCTCCTAGACTAGTTGCCTCACCAAGGCTGAAGAACCCAGTCTGTCCTACTATTTACCCATAGCTGGAGGGAGAATAATTGGATTCATACCTTTCTATGTGAAATGCAATCAGTCTCGTCCAGGATTTGAACTCGTGTCGCCGTGTCCATTTCCTACGACGATAACCATTACACCACGGGCACCTCCATAGAAATGTACGGATTCATGATTTTCTGAAGGGCATTAGCACAAAGTGAAATGCAAACAGTCTTGTCTAGGATTTGAATACAGGTCTTTGATTGCATTTCCTACGATGATAACCGTTATACTTAGGGGGTACCGATGTTATGGTAAACAAGCCAGACTTGCATATTAGTAACTACTTTCTAGAGGATTCTGTTGGCACCCACAGGGCGTCTGCTTGTGGATTTGTCGTAAATCTAGGCCATGCTAAATTTTTGTGAATTTAAGTTTGGTTACTTTGTTTTAAATAGTATATCAAACTACATGGGTTATTTAATGCCAAACCCATCCTTTTGGCTGAACAGTAGTATTACTATTTAACTCATAGCTGATAGAGGCGATAACGGAGTTAATATCTTTCTTAAGTGAACATCATAGCGCGACTGGAGTTCTAACTCGCTTTTTACGATGTCACAGTCCAGGACTTTAGCCCCGACGCCACGTGGACTCATCCGCAATAGGTTTGCTCAGCACTTGGCTGGGTTACCAGTGTGTGATAACAGGTACAACGAAGGGTTATGAAGGGTGTTCTTCGATTGGTTAAAGCATGTTGGTAACTGATAAGGCCGACGCGAAATAGGCATGAACTACCACAGTAGCTGCAGGGAAAGGTCTGAGAAGTTGTTAATCCTATTGCCGCGCTGCCTCTTTTTTCAATTTTGACTCCACGGACGTTCTCAAAGAGTGAAGTGACTTTGGTGATAGTTACCACCGTTTTCTGTCGGCAGTCAAATTTCTGTCTGATGATTGCGCACAACACGGGAAACTTCAAGTAACGGACTTCTATTGTTCATAATTATAATATTTTTGTAGTTTGTATATATGTATATCACATTCGAGGGTCGGCTAAAAATTACGTAAGCTGATCAAGATACTCTCATGGGTCAAATGAGGTTTACATTCCAAGAATCTTCCTTGCAGTTTATACACATCTTTATCAATGTTGCAGTGTTTAGATCCTATTGGTCAAAAAAGTCATCAATAGCAGGTATAACGTCTGTCTATGAATGTTCAAACCTATATATATATATGTCCGTGTGTGTGTGGAGAGAGAGAGAGAGAGAGAGAGAGAGAGAGAGAGAGAGAGAGAGAGAGAGAGAGAGACGGACGGACGGACGGACGCTCATGGTGTAGTGGTTTCAGTTATAGGAAATGGTCACGGCATTCAGAGTTCAATTCCTGGATGAGGCTGTTTCCGTTTCTCTTAGCGCAAATAGCTCTGGGAAAGGCATGAATCCAAATATTCTCACTATGGGTAAATAGTGAGACAGAGTGAACTCTTTAATCTTAGTATGGCAAAAAATCTTGCAGAGGAAAAACTGAATCGAACCTTAACTCAGCTTAAAAATTGACCTTGTGTCACATACTGCTCGTGCAGAAGAGTTGAGTATATGTTTGTTTGTTTTATGGTATATGAACCTTCTTGGGTTATTTAATGCCAAATCCATTGTTCTTGAAGAATAGTAGTGGTACTGTGTAACCCATAGCTGTGGGGATAAGCGAGTTCATACTATTCTCAAAGGTATTTGTCCGAAAGTGAACGTAATAGCGAGACTGGAGTTCAAACTTGCTTAATGCGATTCCGCAGTCCAGCGCTTTAACCATTACACCAAGAGGACACCCCCACTTTCTCCCATGTATTATAGTTATTTACCCAGCTTGGCTAACTCTGACACACAAACTTTAAACTGCATACAGTACCTTCTATTGTTAAGTGGTCACCCACTTATGCACTGAACAGACTCATTGATGCTTAACTTTCGACATATGACAAGTCAAACACATACTTGTTATATACTAAGCTTTGTTGACTGGCACGCAGGCTTCAGATAGCTTAGAGTACCCGCTATTGCTAAGTGGTCACCCATTTAAGCACTGAACAAGCTCATTGATGCTTAACTTCAGTGATCAAGCGGGAACCGGTACCTTATGAGTGACTTGACCGTGTGACCGCTCCCGTTTATTCACGTTTGTTCGTGCCAAACAAGTCACTTTGGCTGGTCTGTGTTTACATTCACTTTATGAGTCTGTGTGTGTGTGGAGGGAGATGAATTCTTTTTTTAAAATGGCAAGATAACGGATGAAATTAAGAATGTCAGATTGACAACGGGGGCGGCTAGGAGAGGAAAAAGGGAACATAATCACGTACATACAAGTACAAACGTGTAATTATTATTCGCAGTGCGTCATTTATACACTTCTACGGAGGTGCCCGTGGTGTAATGGTTACTGTCGTAGGAAATGGACACGGCGACACGAGTTCAAATCCTGGACGAGACTGATAGCATTTCGCATAGCACTAATTCCCTTAGGAAATGTATGAATCCAATAATTCTCCCTCCAGCTATGGGTAAATAGGAGGGCAGACTGGGTTCTTCAGTCTTGGTGAGGCTACTACTCTAGGAGAAGGAAAACTCTGAATTCAAACTAGTTAAACTCCGCTTAAAAATTGATCTTGTGTCATATCCTGCCCGAGCGGAGGGGTTGGTTAATATATATATATATATATATATATATATATATATATATATATACACTTCAACGAACTTATATGCACGAATACTCACAATTATTCAACGATTCACAATAAGACTGATTTTTTTTGCAAAAGCGTCTGCCATAGGGCGAAATTTGCAACCTTATCTCGAAAGCCTTTTCTATTAGATTTGATCTTCAGTAAGAACTCCACAAAAGTGTCTTTGTACCTGCCTAAACCAAGCTTAGTTAAATATGACGACCAATTGCAAATATGTTTTTACCTATCCCTCTACCAAAGCATGATGTGACACAAGGCCAATTATCAAGCGGAGTACTGCTGGTTTGAATTTACAGTTTTCCATTTCTCCGACTGGTTGTCTTGCTAAGGTTAAAGAACACCGTCTATCCTATAATTTACTTATATCTGGAGAGAGAGAGATAGAGAGAGAAGAGATAGATTCATGTCTTTCCGAAAGGCATTGACACGAAGTGAAATGCAAACAGCCTCATCCAAAATTTGAACTCGAGTCACCGAGTTCATTTTATTCAACGATAACCGTTATGTCACCAGCGCCACCATTCATAACAACACTATCATAACCTAAAATAATTTTTTAAAAATAATTATTAAATCGATCTCTTATCAAAAAATCAGTTATTCATTCTCAGTCTCATTTTTTTCTCATAACCTTTTTTCTCTTCTTTATGAAGCGATTTTCAAAGAAAGGTATACTAATTAGTTAACCCCATTAGGAAAAGGTCTAACTTTGTCAAGTTGTATTGCAACTTATACAGAAACATGCTTGCTCCCTCAAAGTTCAGTTACGGCCCAACAATACATAGAAAAGGTTGGCTCCTGAGAGTCCCACTATCCTAGGCAGCACCTGTCCTTAGTTTAAAAAGGCAAAGTCAGGTTCATTACCTGATGCCCTGAGACGCCTCTCAACAACAGGAATGCAACAACAGAGCTACGTAATTTTTAGCACTGCTCTCAACCGTGCAACCGTATGAAGGAGGGCCCTCCAGCTAAAAATTGGCGTTAGATAATTACCGTTTGAGGCAGGAAGAAGCGATGTTTTGATGACACTATCTTATGTAGAACCCTGGTAAACAAATAAAAATAGCAGCTATATATATATATATATATATATAGGTAGATAGAAGGGTAGCTCAAAAGTTCTAAGCTTTACCTGGAAAGAAGAGCCAAAGCTGAACACTTTTGTTGACAACACACTACTACTTCTTAAACTAGAAAAACCGATTCAAATTACTGTCGTATTTTTGTTCTGGGTAAGCTCATACAAAGTTGAGAGGTGTGTGACAAATATAAAATTTGAGGGAAGCTTAGAACATTTTGAACGGCCCACGTTTTTATATATACAAATATGACGAACTAATGTAGGCTGATATCTATCTATCTCATTACTTCCATATCTATCTATCTATCTATCTATCTCATTATGTTATGTAATTGCGGAAGGATTTTTTTATATTATCATTTTTTGTTTTATATATCTTATCTTTTGGTTTAGTTAGGCTTAGAACCTTTCGGCTTAGTGCATGAGTAGGGGCAGACATTAACGCAGGTGTTCACGCGCGAGTGGGGGGGATGTGACAATCACAGATGTCACCATAAAAACCTCAGATAGAAAATGTTACTGGGGATGTGAATGACGTCATGCCCGGAAGCGTTGGGCTGAGATTCTTAGTGATTTTGAATAAAAGCAGTGAACTGAGATTTGGACTTAGACCAAGCAAGTTGATTTTTCGGACCAGCGCGAGGCCAGCCAGTTTGTAGACTGCGTGGTGTGTGCACGCGCGTTGGTTGAGTCAGTGAGTTGAGAGCTGACGATGGACGAACTGTCAGCATAGAAAAATTGTGTGTGTCTCTCTCTCCTCGTGTCGAAAACTTAAACTTAAAGGTTAAAAAAGTTTCATTCCTGAACCAAGAGAGTCGTCAGTGTTTCCTGTTTTTCGGATTCCTATGCATTATGTATATTTTACATATTCATATCTTGGTCGTATTTTTGACCCTATATTACAATTATTTCCATATCATTCCATCTAATTCTCTTCATATCAAGCAATGCCATTCTTTTCATATTTATCTATTTATGCCTTTCTTTTCATATCCCCTTGTACATAAATATGAAGAAAATAGCATAATTTTGTCATTCTCTTACTATTTATCTATCGAGTGAGAGTCCCGGTGGCGTTGTGGTTCACCTACTGGATTGCAACATTTTAATAAACGAGATCGAACAACAGTCGCTCTATTATGTTCACTTTCGAACTTACACCTTTGGAAAGCTCCCCATCGCCCCCACTCTACGTGTTAAATTGTCATCATCATAATGTCACGCTATCTGCACGGATATTCCTGACCCTTTCTCCCCACGCTTCCCTATTGTCCATTGCTTTCAGCAGATCCTCTGGGCTAGATCCCGTATCGACACAGAGCTGCTGTATGTAGGTTCGAGCTAAACGTACTGACATTGCTCATCCATGGGAAGGGGTCCACAGGAGTACATCACTTATGAGCTCGTCCCTACTTCTCCACGAGTGTCCTGCGTATCTGGTTCGTCTAATTTTGATAGTTTTCGTTATGGGTTGTAGGTGGCCGTATAGCTGTTGCTTAGTCGGGTGCTGTTTCCAGGACTAGTTCAATATTGCTCGCAGCATTCTTGTGTAATTGCCGTCAAGCTTTTCCTCCACTCGTTTAGTTAGCGTCCATGTGGTGCATTCATATAGCAGCATCGACACGATCGCTGCTTGGAAGAAACTGCGCTTCATTTTATCGGTCAGGCCTGACTTCCATATGACCGAGAGCCTATCTAGAGCTGTCCATGCCTTTGCTAGTCTCGTGTTGATGTCTGTCTCGGTTGATGAGACTCTACTCCCAAGGTACGAGAATTTGTCACCTAATTTCAAAGTGCCGATCATTAAACAACTCACAAAAGAAACCCAAACCTTACCAAACGCAGAATATTAAGACATTCTATAAAACCCATTCACGTCATCATATTCCAGAATTTCCGTACAGAATTCACAACGGACGCTTATCTTCTGGTTACTAAGAATTTGAAATAACTGAAGTTTGTATGGAATCATTTTCGATCGTATCGGGTATTTTTTCCAAACTGTCTCGTATAGAATTTGAAACTTCGGATCTACCATTCTTGTTGATTTCTGTGGGCTATGTAGGTAACAGGCACGAACGTTCTCATTTTTTAGGATACTGATAGTTCCCTATAACTTTTACCGTTACGCAAACACGAGAGGCGCTCTTAACGTAACAGTTATCATCGTAGGTAATGGAATCCGCGGCTCGAGTTCAAATCCTGGACGAGGTTGTTTGCGTTTCCCTTTATACTAATGGCCTTGAGAAAGGGCATGAGTATCTGTCCTTCCTCTATGGGTAAATATTAGGACAGTTGGGTGTTTTAGCCTTGATTTGGCAACTCGTCTGGGAGAAGGAAAACTCTGAATTCAAAGCAGCAGCAGTCCGCTTAAAAAATGATATGACGCATCCTGTCTGTGGTGGAGGGGTTGTGCAAATATATCCAAAACATGTCGTAGCTTCTTGTTCCAATAATAGATGGTTTGTTTCATCAGCAGTGGTTTAGGGGGATGTAAGATATCGTTGCACGACAGTAACAGAATCCATTTTGATTTATTCAGCTTATAGAATGCCTTCTCAACAGCCATAGTTTTTAGCATCCTGACTGACTATGGAACATCTGATGCTGCCGAAAATCTTAAAACAAAGTTTCAAGTGTCTTTGCAAAACTGTGTGTCGTGATTGATTGATTTTAACGGCATGTCAACCAGTCTTGGATTGTCTTGTGAATAGACGTTGAGGAATCATATTCATTGTACATTTAGATGTAAATTTTGTGCGTGGTCATTTCTTAAGTGATTTTTAGGCACAGTTATATGATATGAACTATGGTTTCAAGTATTCCTATCTAATACTAATAATATGATTTCAAGTAATTAATAATGATAATTCAAGTAAATAATTACAGCTTCAAGTAACTATTCTTAATACAAATAATTTGCACATTGTTATATATATTCAAATATTCCTATTTAATATTGATAATTTTTTAAACAGATGTATTGCCATTTAATAACGACATTTGATAAATTTGTAAAATGTTTGATTATAACCATGTTTTTATAAATACTGTGTTCTATTGCAATCAGTTATTTAATCTCAGTTTCTTTAATTATAACAATCATTTCTTTGTACATTTATATGATATAAAGCATTCCTATTAAACTCTAATAAAGTTATACCCAATTATAATTTGAAGTAACTATTCCTATTAAATAAATAAAAAAAAACATTAATTTGCATACAGCTACATGGTTTCAGAAATTCCAATCCAATAAGATTAATTTTTAAACGGATCTATTTGAATCATAGGTGGGACCCTAGCAGGTACTACCAGTCTGGGTCAGCGTAGACTTGAGAGTAATGGCATTCCTTCGAATTCCAGAACTGGTGCCTCGCTATCTCATGCAGTTTTGTGTCTTAATCGGGAAAAAACCTTTTTATGAGGACGGTATACAAGGTTGTAATTTACTAAGCTTTTTACTTAGATGTGGCACAATGCCGCATGAATAGGGAACCTTATGAGACTTAAACTCACTCATTGATCGGTTGGTCGTTTTGTTTTTTAAGGCGTATCAACCCTTTTCGGGTCATTTAACGCCGAATTAAATTTTAAATAATTCTGTTCATCATAAGTATAACTTTTGTTTACAAAAAGTTAAATGTCAAAACATTTCTATTTCAAACAATTCAGTTTACCATAAGTACACAGTTTAGTTCTATTCAAAAACAGTGCTATTTCAAACAGTTCGGTTTAGCAAAAGTACGCAGTTTAAATGTCAAAACAGTCCTATTTCAAGCGATTCAGTTTCGCGAAAGTTCAGTTTAATTCTATTTGAACCATAGATAGGACCCTATCAGTTGATACCACTCCTGGGTCAGAGTGGACCTGGGAGCGATGGCAATGAAGGGGTACTTCGTATTCCCTAAAGCTCCAGCATTACTGGAACCTCACCATAAGATTGTTTAGTGTCATATCTAGGACACTCGTTGGGAGGGTGTCTTACCCCTCCGCAGAGAAGCAGTCAGTGTATTCTACAGCTCCAGCCGACTGGGCAAGAATTCACTCGTGAAGGTTTGCTACTCTATCTTGTTAACCATTACACTGCCCGAAACACCCATAAAGGATACAAAGGCAGTCTATATCGTAAGGGTCAAATTCTAAGATAAATTTTTGAAACCTTTTTTGTTTGGTTTGGTTTGTTTGTTTAATGGCATATCAACCTTCGTGCCTTATTTAATGCCAAAGTCATCCTTGTAAAAGAACAATAGTGATTCTATTTAAGCGATTATTAGGTGGTGGGGCGGATAAGAGAGTTTCATAATTTTTTCAAATTTATGAAACTATTTTTGTAGACAACTTATATTCATGTAATTTTTTTCTTAACATTTTTTATATTTTTTATATTGTATTGAATGTTTAGAAATACGTATTTTTTTAAGTGATTGTTAATGTTATATCAAAATACATCGCTCGGGTGAATTAAAAAGTAAATACAAACATCGGAAGTATATTAAATAAATATTTTTCAAGTGTCAAAATACATCTTCCTTCGTATTGTATTTACAGCAGTCTTCTCTTATCAGCAGAGGATATATTCCGAAACCCACCCGCTAGTCTTAAACTCATACTAGACCATATGTATGTGAACTCTGATTAAAACGTAGCGAATCTGAATCTTTAAATTTTAAAGAGGTCGCAATTTATATTCAAATGCAGACGTACGCTGGGCTGAATAATTTATGAAATAAAGTGATAAAGTCGAAATTAGTCAGTGCCAATCTGAAAAAAAAAGTTAGCTGGTTCAAATACTTCATAAACAGCAGTTTTTTGGTGATTGAGTGATTTTAACGGCATGTCAACCAGTCTAAGGTTATTTGGTATCAAGAGGTTAGAGAATCGCTCTCACTATACGTTCATATTTACATTTTCTGTGTAGTCGATTCTTTAGGGTTTTTCTTTTGTTTACAGGCCAATTAAACACGAATGATTTTTAAATATATCTATTTGATCTACAAATAGGACCCTTACGAGAATTATCAATCAGAATCATAGTGGACCTTGGAGTAATAGTAATGAAGGAGTTCTCCTCTCTTGCTAGATCTCCAGAAGTGGAACCTCACCATCAGATGCAATTTAGAGCCACACCCAGGACACACAGCTTCTTTTTTTGTGGTGGTGGGGTGAGTTTTACGCCTCTGCAGAGGAAGCAATGAGTGTATTCTAATTCCTACCGCCGGACTAAGTTTTTGGTGAAAAATAACAATATATTATTATAACCTTTCTATTTCCTTAGTTATCATTGTTAACCTCTTATTGTATCTATTTATTATTAGTTTCTCTGTTTAATGGCATATGAATCTTCATGGGTTATTTACTGCCAAAGCCATCCTTGTTGAAGAAGAACAGTGACCCATAGCTAGGGAGATAAGGGGTTCATTCTTTTCTCAAGGGTATGAATCCAAAATTGAACGTAATAGCACTAATGGATTTCGAACTCACTTACTATGATGTCATACTTCGGCTCGTTAGCCACTACAGGAACTCCTCCTGTGTGTATAGAGAAAAACATTGGTGAGTTAAAAGGTATCGTGAATAAAGCTGTATTTACCGTGACAGAAAAGAATAATGAATGAAACGTTAAGTTTCAATAAAATAATCTTCCGGCCATTCAACACATTTATTCCAACAAGTTTTCCATCGGTCGAGGCACCTCACATGTACTCAAATCTCTTTGGTTGGTTGGGTTTTATGGCATATCAACCTTTGTAGGTTATTTAACGTCAAATCCATTTTTATGTAAATAATCAGATCTATTTCAAACAATTCAGTTTACCATGAGTACACAGTGTAATTGTCAAATCATTTCTATTTCAAACTATTCAGTTTATTCAGTTCTAATTCAGTTAAGCATAAGTACAGATTTTGTTTACAGAGTAAAATGTCAAAACAGTTCTGTATATAACAATGCAGTTTAGTGTAAGTACTGTTTCAATGTCAAAAACAGTGCCATTTCAAACAATTCAGTTTAGCATAAGCACGCAGTTTAAATGTAAGTACAATTTAATCGCGAAAAACATTTCAAGCTGTTCAGTTTAGTCAAGCAGTTCTAATTCAGCTAATTCAGTTTAGTATATGTACAGATTTCGTTGACACACAGTTAAATGTCAAAACAGTTCTATATTGAACAATTCAGTTTAGTGTAAATACAGTTTCAATGCCAAAAAACAGTTCTATTTCAAATAATTCAGTTTAGTATAAGCACGCAGTTTAAACGTAAATACGGTTTGTCAAAAACATTTCTATTTCAAGCTATTCAGTTTAGTCATACAATTCAGTTTAGCATAAGTATGCCATTAGTTCTATTTAACCAACAGGTGCTACCACGCTGGGCCAGAGTGGGCCTGGGAGCAATGGCAATGCAGGGGTGCTTCACATTCCCCAAAGCCCCAGCATTACTGGAACCTCACCATCAGATTGTTTAGTGTCATATCAGGACACTCGTTGGGTGGGGGGTCTTATCCCTCTGCAGAGAAGCAGTCGGTGTATTCTACAGCCCCAGCTGACTGTGCATTCAAATCTCTTTAAAATATCGTCAGTTTAGCAAAAACGAAAAAGTCATCAGGAAATTGGTATCATATGGAGGAAAGTGCTGCACTAGTACAATCCTGTGTTTCACCTTAATATTGTCCATAACATCATATGGAGGAAAGTGCTGCACTTGTACAATCCCGTGTTTCACCCTTATATTGTCCATAAACTTTCTTTCAGATTAGCATAGGTTCTTCAAGACAACATCATTTGATCCTTTAATTTTTTTCAGGTGCCCACCGGTCATCATTAAAAATTTTTGATGTAAACGGTATTTCAAAGCTTCAGTCTCAATTCTTCTTGATCATACATGGTAGATTAACAAAAGCACGTAAAACATTCAGACTAGGAATTTCTTCATCTATCTATCTCGTTCTATTCATATCTATCTCATTCTTTTTATCTATCTCCTATTTTTTATTGACACATCTTTATCTGTTTTTGTATATTTCTCACTGAAATATACAAATATCTTAGACGATAAACAAACCGTGTATGAGATCATGTCTTTAGCACGTTTACTTTTCTTTCATAAACACGTGTACATATACATACTAATGCACGCGTGTACACACACACCGAAATATAAACACTTTCATTGAAAACGTACATTGTCATTTAAACTTCGTTTTTCTAAACTACTGTTATAAAGTGGAAAATTTCAACTGAAAAACAAGAGAAACTCTTTATGGTCGTTCCACTCCCCTGAGAGGTCTCTACCTTTCTTTACTACAATGGGTCTATACAAATTGAGAGAAAGAGAGGTCTACGTACACACTAACAATTATTAGTGTGTACGTAGACCTCTCTCTCTCTCTCTCAAATTGTGTATATGAGCGATTATAATCGCTCATATACACACCCAGAGTATAGTGACGTCGATAATCTGTGCGAATAAAACCAAAGATAGTGAATGAAGAGGCCGGCGTTGAGTGGATAGATGACTCCCAAATTAAATTCTTCATCTTGGGTGGCGTAAAATCAGATTGTAGCCGAGCGGAGGGCAAGAAATACCACGTACACAGCTCATTTACGGGGCCAGACTTCCCTCTTCCTCCAACAAGAAAAAGTTCAACACCCACGGAAATCAAACACATACACGTGCTCCGACATAATATCTACAAGAGTAGGGTTATATATATATATATATTATCAGTCACGTAACCTGGTCTCGCTATAAGATAATGGGACATTCCGTCACTAAAAATCCTATCATAAAATAACACTGTCTGGAGAGTTTATAGAATAAGCTAATTGTATTCCATGTAGAGATCTCTCATTCTGTTCACATCTATCTAAAAAATTGGGGTCTTCTGGGTATGACACTAAACTGCATCCAGTGATGAGGCTGAATTTCTGGAGATTGTGGATTATCCCTTCATTACTCAGGTCCATTCTGATTTAGATTGGTTGTACCATCTATAGGTCAAATAGATCTGGTAAAAATTATTAGTATTGGATCGGAATATTTGAACCATATAACTGTATGCAAATAAATTATTAAATCGGAATAGGTAATTTGGTTATGTTTTATAGCATATGAACTTTTGTGATTTATTCCATACCAAATCCAGTTTACGAGCAGGATGTGACACAAGGTCAATTTTATATACATGGTTTGTAAGCGAGTAGTTTGTTGGTAACTATCTTAAACGAGTCAGATATTATTTGCTCGTACACAATTAACTGGGTTTAAGTATTGTTATCCCACCGCAATTGACCAGTTTTCTGACACCAAATAAAATATAGTCGGATATGTGTTCGCCGCAAGAGCAATTTGATGAATATGGTCGGAGCATATGCTATGGCTTGACATGACCGGCCGATTGATCGGATCGGGCCTCTCCGACCGCCCGTCGAGCAAGAATCAAAGTGGAGTGTTGCAAGGCACTTAACAACTTCCGCTGCGATGCCAAGAACTGCTCTGACACTAGGATTCCGTTCTCATGTATAACGAATTTCCACCCTCAGCTAATAGGTGCCCTTAATGGCGGAGAGTCTTACTTCTCTGCAGAGGTGCAGTCGTTGTATTCTACTGCCCTAGCTGAGAGGACAAATAGTTACTTTAAACCATATAATGGGATATAACTTATTAGTAGTTAGAGAGACTTTATACCATATAACAGTTTTCCAATTATTAGAATTATAAAAGAATACTTGAAACCATATAAATGTACAAACAAATGATTATCATAATCAATTGGAAGTTCGATTAAAAATTGATTGCAGTGGGAAATTGAAAGTATTTTCATGATAATAATCAAGCATTTTCCAAATGGTCCAATTTAGGTCCTCATGTATCAAAATCGAATCATATGCACGCACACACACACACAACGAGAGAGAGAGAGAGAGAGAGAGAGAGAGAGAGAGAGAGAGAGAGTAAACGAGAATCATCTTTTATTAGAATAGTATTATGTAGTAACCTGTCCAATTTTGATAGAAAATGCTCTTTTTATCCTTTTATGATAGAATACAAAACTTTCAAATGATAAATGCATTCAAAGAGAGAGAGAGAGAGACAGACAGAGAGAGAACTAAAATAAGTCATTGACATTATTCAGTAGTCATGCGTTTTTGTACGGACAGAACACACCCTTGTTTATCTCTGATGATAAAATTAGGAAGCATTAGATCTATTATTATAAATAGGAAAAAAAACCCCAAAAAACAAAACAAAACAAAGACACAAAAAGCTTACAAAACGGAGAGATAGATATACTGGTAAAAGCATTTAGATAACGTAGACAATGTTAGACGTTGAAATATATAACAGAAAGTTCGTCGAATGAATAAGAGATATAAAAAAAAGAAGGAAAAAAGATTTGCTCTCACGACAACGCATATTGTCAGTCGTTGTGTGTTGCAGTTTATGATTAGCATCGGTTTGTCAAATCGCTAACAAAAGACTCAATGACATTGATAATTTTTAATGCCCATGCGCTGGTATACGCATGCGCACATAGATATCTGGTTGGTAGAATGACTTGAAAGGCCTGGCGTAGCACATTGCTTTGCTTATTGACCGATTCGGAACATTTCAGAAAAAGCCACCGGAGACCAATGTTTTTTTTCGATTGGTTTGCTGACCGCACCAAATAAATACAGCCAGCCGATATGGTCAATTCTTTTTGCTTTTCATTGTGGATGAAAAGGACAAAATAAGGAAAGAAATAACGGACTGAGCAAAAAGACGAGAAACAGTTTTTCGTAGTTAAGAAAACGATGAGAACTTGGCTATCTTAACAACGTCCATTATTTTTAGTTTCGTTACCGGGGTTATTGCCATTGTTGGCCTTGCGTTTATTCAGAATTTATTTTTCATATTAACTTTTTCTTTGCATTTTCCTTCTGTGTTTTCTTCTCTTTATTTTTATCTTTCATTTTTTTTTAGTTATCGCCAAGTTTTCCAGCTTTTTTTCTAATTGTAACTCAGATTTGGCATAAAATATTGATAATATTTCACGCGATAGTGAGGATTAAACTCAGTTCTCAGTATTCGTCATTTACTAAGTTTAATTTAAATTTGGAACACCGTCACAACCATGGGGTATCAAGATAGTATCGAACTGACAATGGCTTCAGAGTTTAGCTCGTTAAACATTACGGCCCGTGTGGCTCTGATCTTAAAAAATATCGAAAGAACTAAGCTTTGTTTAAATTTGACTCAATGTCAGATAAATGGGGTACCTCGTAAGTGTCGATCTCACGAAATGGTTTTGTAGTTTAGCTCGCTAACCATTACGGCCTTCGAGGTCTCCTCTAAAAAAAAAAAAAAAAAAAAAAAAAAAAACAGCAAATAAACAAAAACAACGTAAATTTTGTATATTGTCAAATAAATAGGACACTTGGTGCGTATCGAAATCATAAAAATGTTATGATAACTCAGTTCGCTAATGGACTGCGGAATCGTAGTAAGCGAGTTCGTACTCCAGTCGCTCTATTACGTTCACTTTCTGGCAAATACCCTTGGGAAAGGTATGAACCCCCTTATCTTCCCAGCTATGGGTTAAATAGTACCACTACTGTTCTTCTTGGAGAATAGCTTTGGTATTAAATAACCTACAAAGGTTGATATGCCATTAAACAAAGAAACCAATCAGTTCGCTAACCATTACGGCCTGCTAACGCCCCCGATCAAAAAATAAAAAACAGAAAAAATAAACTAATCTTAACTTAGAATTAGCCCACTGTTATAGGAATGAAACCGAGTAAGAAGCGAAAAGTTGTTTGGTAGCTTAACTCACTTACCAATAAGGCCCACGACGCCCCTGATTTGAAAAAAGACAAACAAACATTGAGATTTGGCATACCTCTGTTAACCCAACTTTATAAAGTTCTTCTGAAGTCTAATTCCTAATAATCTTTTTTCCTCCCTATTAGGTAGTTCAACTTATTTTTTGTTCTTTTCTCCAAGTTTAATTTTTCTCTGACTCTTTTTCCAGAACACTCAATACGTTTTCTTTTTATCGTTTTTTTCTCATCTCAATGTCTTTTCTGTTTGTCTCTCGTTGCGAAATCCTTTTTCTTCTAATTTTACACCTGATGCCTTTATTTTTTTCCTTTGTGGTCTTCTTTCATTCTTTATTTTTCTATTTCATTTCATCTTTCCGCCACGATATTTCTTTATTAGTTTTATGTTAATAGTTCTCTATAGTGAGCATTCTCGTAAAATCCTTAAAGAAAGAAACGAAGAAAAAGAAAATCTAGGGAAATATGAATTATAGGGAAAATAGATCGAAATTGTTAATACTGACAAATGAACAATGATCAAGTGTAAAGAAAAAAATCAGATAAATTGTACGAGCCAACGCATTTCTTTATTCGCTAATCAGAATAAATCAGTATACGGGTTGCACTCTCCATTGATCTGGTCGTATAAGACGGACGAAGAAGATAGATAGATAGATAGATAGATAGATAGCAAGAAAGAGATGCAGAAATGAGAGTGATAGATAGAATTAAAGGAAGAAAAAGAACAATGCACATAGACACAGCTACCCCAATATGCCATAATCATTTTTATATAATACGCACCCATCTATAGTACAAAACCCTAATTTTGGAATTCTGGAAACAAAACTCTTGTGTATAACACGCACCGACTTTCTTGAAGTTGTAGCAGCTCAATTCAGCATTCGGGTTAAATTTATTTGTTAACCGAAGAAACATCGACACAAAATCCCTGGAATTTGCTGCAATCCTATTTACCAACCACCCACCGCTCGGGCTGGATATGACACAAGGTCAATTTTTAAGCGGAGTTCAACAGGTTTGAATTCAGAGTTTTCCTTCTTCTAGGCTAGTTGCCTCACCAAGGCTGATGAACCTAATCTGTCCTACTATTTACCCATAGCTGGAGGGAGAATAATTGGATTCATACCTTTACCAAGGGTATTAGTGCTATGTGAAATGCAATCAGTCTCGTTCAGGATTTGAACTCGTGTCATCGTGTCCATTTCCTACGACGATAACCATTACCCCACGGGTACCTCCAATTTGCTGTAATAGGGTCCAAAAACTACTGGGCATGAAGGTGCCACCACAGCACAAACTTGCTTGATAAGCTGCGAGTGTACCTCCGAAATGCAGACTGGTAACCCTAAGATCTGGCAAGAGCTGAGGTAGTTAAGGACCCTTATGGGAAATCAACTAATTTCCATACCAAAGAAAGTATTAATTTTTGTGCAAAAAGAGGCTCGAGAAACTAAGTTTTTAATCTGTATTTTTGTTTGAATTGACCGATCATGGTGTACGCGTTAGTTACAAAAATTCTTTGAGATTCTCAGACGACAATATTTGACTTGGCGCAAAATATGTGAAGAACCAAAACTCAAAACAATTTCAAAGATCTTTTCCTAAAAATACATTTTTAAACCAATTAGAATCATAGATGAATTATCAACATTTTAAAATCTAATTTCGAAACTACCTTAATCGTATAAATAGCGAAAAAATAAATATTTTCTTGAGAAGGTATGGAATTGTTGTATATCTACTCAACTTTCGGTTGGTTTCTTTTGAAACTACATTCTTTTCCTTTAAGAATATATCACTCAACTATCATTAATTGGACGAATATGCTATTGTTTACGTGAATTTATTAATACTGCTACTACTGCCTTTGCTTACTGATAAAAATTTCAATTGCAGCTGCATGCATGTTTAAGGTATAAATACATTTTTTCTCTACATATAACACAAGATCTATTACACACACAAAATTAATCCATTTCACTAAGACTAACAAAATCAGCAACATTTCATTCATGAACCTTCATTTTCTCTCTTGAAATAAGTACTCTCTGAGTAATATCTTTTCTTACGGAAAAGACTTCTTAATTTTTGTTTTTTAACCAACTTTTCAGTTAAATTAAAGAAATAATTTTGCCCAGTCAGCTGGGGCTGTAGAATACACTGACTGCAACTTTGCAGAGGGGTATGACCCCAACCCCTAACGAGTGTCCTGATATGACACTAAACAATCTGATGGTGAGGTTCCAGCAGTGCTGGAGCTTTGGGGAATGTGGAGTACCCCTTCATTGCCATCGCTCCCAAGTCCACTCTGGCCCGGAGTGGTAGCACCTGATAGGGCCCTATCTATGGGTTAAATAGAACTAACAGCATACTTATGCTAAAATGAATTGAGTAAACTGAATAGCTTGAAATAGAAACGTTTTTGACAAACTGTACTTACACTTAAACTGCGTACTTATGCTTAACTGAAGTATTTCAAATAGAACTGTTTTTCGACATTAAAACTGTATTTACACTTAACTGAATTATTACATATAACTGCTTGAATAGTTTGAAATGGAAATGTTTTTGACAATTAAACCGTGTACTTATGCTAAACTGAACTGTTTTCAATAGAACAGATTAGATAAAAATGGATTTGGCGTTAAATAACCTACAAAGGTTGATATGCCATAAAACCAAACAAACCAAACCAAAGAAATAATTATTCATTAATTTGTTGACATAATATATGATAGTTTTCTTCAATCATTTATTTCTAAGTCTGCTACACCCTAGTAAAGTAAAGGACAGAGTGGCTCAAATGAAGAAAGACTCAATGTTGCTGTAATATGTTTCCAATTATTACAGCGCTACAATGAAGTAAAACACACAAATGTAATCCAAATTGTGCATTTGTTTAATTTAAATCGGTTTTTTACTGTATTAGAATATGAATCATATAGTCTTTAAGACGCAAATTATTCATACTATTTCGAACAAAAATGTACGGACATGTTCAGGCAAAATGTAAAAAGTTTTCTGTGAAAATAAGTCTGCACTTAGAGAAACAAAATTATAAACGAACACATTCCAGGGGATATTTCTCAGTAAGGACGTAAAACATGTTAATTTGGTCAATAGATATAACTTACTTTTTGTTATTCCGTCCCAGACATGGTGAAGCATGTTTCCGGAAAGGTTAATTACATAGTTCTGGGGTATAATACGCACTCCAAAGGTTTGGGCTGAACAATCTGAAAAAATAGTGCATCTTAATTACATGTATATTGTAATTATTTGTCAATAAGTTGCACTATATATATGTGTGGACTAGAGGGTATTGAGTTCGCCAATGGTCCGGAAGACCTGAGTTCAATCTCACGTCGAGTCATACCAGAGACTTTATAAATGGTACTTGATACCGCCTTGCTTAACATACAGTAATATAACGTACGTATCAAGGGTAAAGTAGAGCAATCCAGAGAAAGGAGTAGCGGTCTCCCCTACACCTCGGTGTAGCAGCTATTGAAAAGGGAGCCTTCTGGTCACCCTCGACTACAGTCACCAACTTACTTACTTATTCTTCGGTCCAGTCAATCCGGAGTTGCGAATAACTCCGTCAGGACAATTAAATTATTCAAATTTCAAATATTCAATATTCCTAGTAAAGAGCTCAATGTAAATGACATCACAGAGCAACAATTCCTTTAAGAAAAACAAAAATCAAGTTTCTTTAGGATTATAAATTCATTTCCATCCTTCTATGAGTATTGATATGAATCTGAAGAAGTCCTGATAAATTTGGAGTCATTGATTAAGATCAATACTCATAACAGGATGGAAATAAATTAATAATCCTAAAGTGACAGGATTTTAGTTTTTCTTAAAGGTATATACGAGGATCATTAAATAAGTTTCCAGACTTTTTTTTCGTATGGGCACTTTTATTGATAGTACACACGTGAAACACTAGTCCACTTCAAAGTAAGCTCCCCCGACTGCAATGCACTTGTTGTACCGTTCCAACAACTTCTGGAAGGCCCCATGGACGTCCTCTTGTGTGAGCGTGTCAATGACCTTCCTCACAGACTCTTTCATCTCCTAAATTGTCTCATAACGACAGCCTCTGAGCTTAGGGAATAAACAAAAGTCACAGGGAGCAAGATCTGGACTATAGGGAGGGTGAGGAATTGTCTTAATGCTCATTTTGGTTGAATAGTCAGTGATAAGATTGGAGTTGTGGACTGGTGTATTGTCCTGGTGGAAATGTCACTGACCTGATTTGTAGAGTGCTGGCCTCTTTCCTAGGAATCTCTTGCTGAACTCACTTAAAACCTCAACATAATAAACCTAACCATTTGGCTAATCAACTGTGGTGTATTGACTTCCTTACTCTTCTCACACCTCTCATCATCCCTGTCTTCCTTGAATCTCTTCTGCCACTCAAAAACTGATGATCGATTCATGTGAGATGGTCGAAAAGAAGTCTGAAGCATTCCATACGTTTCTGTGGCGTTTTTTCCAAGTTTAAAACAGAATTTTATTGCATATCGTTCTTCTAAAGTGTCCTCACGACCAGATTGCATTTTTGAAATTGACTAGCGGTGACAATCAGGCTTTAGTAGGGTGTATTCCAATTGCTGCTGTAGCTGTTCATTCAAACCTGAAATCATAAAAATTGGTTAGTCATCTCATAAGATGTATAGCAATAACATAGTGAATTTTCAAGAGTCTACGACAATTTTGAATGCCTGTACAAAAACGTCTGGTAACTTATGGAAGGCACCACGTATATATATATATATATATATATATATATATATTGCGGGACTAGGTGTTTGTTTACACAGTCTTTTTTTTCATCTATGGAAGATTCAAGATGATACAAAAAACTGAACAATCGTCAAAGAACAAATATTAACAAAATGCGCCAATTTATGAAAGAAGGGAACAAGTTTGTAAGCTATATCTCGAAGAAAAAAACATACATTTTGGAGTACTCTGATGCTTGTATTATTCGTAAAGCAGAGTTCGTATAAAAGTGTCGACTCTTAAAGAAATCCTTTTGTGCCACTTATCCCAAACTAATTTGCATAATTCACTCCAAAAAAAAAAAACAAAAAAAACAACAAAAAAAAAACAAAATACAAAAATCAAAAATTCGAAACAAACAAGAGACAGATTACAAGGAAGAAGATATGTCTTTTCTTCAGTCTTACAATTTTGTCCTTCCTCCTTTTGTCTATCTCTTCTTTGGATCACATGCTCTGTTTGTGAGTCATGGGCAATACTTGATCTCTTAATATTTTTGAGAGAAAGAGAGATATAAACAAAAACAAGAGTGGGAGAGCCAGAGTAAAAAGATGGAAAAGAAGACTAAACACATAGGCCAATCTCTGTCATATATATATATATATATATATATGACAGAGATTGGCCTATGTGTTTCCAGACTTCTTTTTCATATATATATATATATATATATATATATATATATATATATACACGCAGCAGCCCCTTAAAAAGAACAAGAAAAAATAACAACTGCATGGCTAACAAAGCCCTCTTCAGATAAAGACTCTAATATTAGACACAGAGAGTGTATGTATATCTATATATATATAAGAGAGAGGGAGAGAGAGAGAGCAGAGTACAGGGTGGCTTATGTCCTAACAATACAAACAGAAGTAAGAAACGGATAAAGTAGTTGTGAGTGCATCTTTAGGAGCAATAATAATAAAAAATCTCTCTGATCAATGCGAATATTGGTCGCTAGACAGATCAGACCATGTAAACGCGGAAGTTACAAAGTAAAAAAGAAAATATTTTCGCCTTCGTAGTTTCCCGACCGATGAAAGTGAAACGCACTTTACTAATCACGGTTTTCATTATTGTTCATTTGTTAGTTTACCAATTGATTTCTGCCATTTTTTTTATCGTTTTCTTTCTTCTTTTTCTTCCAGATTTTTCTTAAATTCAGATTCTCTGCTTTCAATTTCTTTTTTCCTATTACTTTCTGTTTTTATCGTTTTCTTTCTTTCTTTCAGATTTTTCACAAAGTCAGATTCTGTGCATTCAATTTCTTTCTTTTTTCATATTACTTTTTTGAACTCAGATTCTGCCCACTAATTCTTTTCTTTTGTTATGTTTTTTTTTTTTTTAATTAAATTCGAATTAGGATCATTCACGTTGTTCCTTTCTTTCAGTATTTTTCCTACATCCAGAGTCTACATTTTCTTTCTTCCTTTTTTCAAATTAATTTTTTTCCTTTTCTTATCTTTTCATTGTTTTTCATCTTTTTTTTTTTTTTATTCAAACTGAAATTTAATCTTTTTATTGATTAATGCATTTTAAAAAAATTAATTTTGGCTTATTGTATTTTTTTCAGATTTTTAAAATATTATTTTGAAAGATTTCTTTCTTTCTTCATTCTAATCTAACTTAATGTTTTTTTCCATTATACTCAACTTTTTCTTACGTTTTTTCTTCTTCTTTTCTATTCTTTATTTCGACCTGGTAATCATACATGTTTCACTCAATAACGCGCAGAGAATAAACTCCACCGCAATAACAAATACTATCATTATTATTAATTTTCTTCTGGATATTGTTGTGGGCTTTTGGTAGAGTATTGTCCGGGGAATACTGACTGAAATCTACAAATGAGATTGACTACTTAACATAAGAAAAAAGTAATCTTTATTCCTCGTATTGTTCGTTCTACAGCGATGCAAAAGCCGTGTAATAAATATGACGGCCATCGAGAAAAGCCTTCTTGATGCGAGGTGATGATCGTTTGATACTTGACCAAATGCCTAACAAGAAGTTCAAACGCTACTGCTTCCTCCCGTCTTCCAATTTCGCCATTCCTATAAAAGACTTTAGGTTAATGTTCCACTTCATTTTGATCAGCATTATTATTATTATTATTATTATTACTACTACTACTACTACTACTACTACTAGTTATATCTTTATATTTCTTTTATATGGAATTTAGTTTGAATCGTGTTCTTTTTCTTCTTTTCTTTCTGTTCATTTCTTTTGGTTTTATTTATTTCATTTTTTGTTTTTGTTTTGTGTTCATCGGCTCGGATGGAATGTTACAGAACTCTTTTTAGTGTAGTCATCATAGTCATAGCAAATATAAGTTCTGACTTAGGTAGATGCTTCCTCTTTCGGCGGGAATCTAAGTCTGTTCATTGTGCTTATTTATGTATATTAATATAGTAAGTTGCTTGAGAGTATTTATACTTATTTGCAAACAGCACACAGGGTCGTTTTTACCATTAATAATTTCAGAAGAACTCATGGCTCTTCAAGTGTGTGTGTGTGTGGGGGGATCAAAGTTCAGTTGACGGACATGTATGCTGAAAAGGAGGGTAGGTTCCTTAAGGGTAAAAGTACCTCTAAAGGGATGGTATTCCTATAATGAGGTAACCAAGCGAGTACTCAATAGTATTTTTGTAATTTATCTCTTGTAGTTTTAGGTCGTTCTTTGTCTTAGACTATAAATATAATAAATAATTATTCTAATTTGCAATAATTTTATTATTCTAACCCTCATAACTGCATCTATTTGCATTCCACAGTGGAATGGGATGGGTCAGGGTCATCCATCTTTATTAAATTCTGTCTTGAGTTAAAAGTAAATAGGAAAAAAAAAATGACATGATGGAATTTAGAAAAATTCTCTAACAGAAAATTCGGTATTTTGACAAAGTAGTCGATTAAAAAATTTATTTTAGAAGTGTGTGGGGGCTATTTTTAAATGATTCAAAATATTGAGGTCCAAATCTTTTAATTAAAATAATTTGATGACTCCTTATTTTGGGATGGAACTTTCATGGTATCTCCTGTTAAAGCGGAAGTCATCAATTGCCTTACTATAAAACCCTAAATATCTATGCCCCCCCCAAAAAAAACATGTTTCGGTATTCTTTTGTAAGGAGTTGTTGTTTGCTATTGGGTATAATATATTCACTTCAACTTCTGAAGATAAGACTGACAGAGAAAAAGTACCTGGTGAAGTTTACTAGAGTAATACATTCCTTTAACAAATGCAGATTCATATTGCATTTCACATTGTCAGTGAGGAAATAAATGTTGCAAAAGAACTAATATGTGGATCTTGTGGAGGGGATGGGTGAGTAATATCGCTGAAACAAACACCCGACAAAAGTTATAAGAAATATTATTCACCCCAAAGTCAATGCTGATACTTTTATCCATATAAAAGTATTCTTACCAAGCCAATAAAAAAATACATCTGAGAATTAATTTTTCTTTTTTAATTTATTGCGGACTTTTTGTCCTCATCTTGGTAGTTTTTTTTTTTGTTTCTTTTCACTACGTTTCGGACAAATTTCACCTCTGGCCTTCTTCAGGTGATTAACCGCGACCTCGGATAGGAATGCTGAGTCTTGTAACCGTATCCCCAGTAATTACTGCCTTCCATAGTTGTTGTCTATTGCACCAAGTTTTTGAACAAGTAAACCTCTAGCCGGCTCGGGTAGGAATTGAAACCGCTATCTTCTGACAATGCTCACTTGAAACCGTAGAGACTCTACGCCTCTATCCGTTGCGCCACGGGCCCCGAAAAACTACCAAGATGAGGACAAAAAGTCTGCAGTAAATAAATAAAAAAAAAATTAATTCTCAGATTAGGAGGCCTCATCTCAAAGGATTCCCAATAAAAGACAAAAAAATCCATGTTCGAACAAAATAATTGTGTCCTTTACGTCATTTGTATACATGGAGCGATAATCTTGAAGTTCATTTCAACATCAGCCACAAAAATGAAACAGCTGCAGTTTTATATTTTTTTAATCATGAAGTGAACTTGATTAAAACAATAACCTTCAAGTAACAGTGATTATGATGGAATTTCATCCCTAAATGTATTTATTATTGTTTTGTTGAATAATTTTATATTTCTAGTGGAGTTGGACTAGCCGAAAAAGGTATATCAGTTTTCGTAGAATCAACTTTATAACAATTCAGATTATCATTTTTAAGTTTGTCCAACCCTATGAGGATTTCCCAAATCACTTGAGAAGTTTTCAGAATTTTTCATGAAAAAAAATGTATGATGCCCTTAAGAAAAGTGGTGAAGCCTTTACCTTTTTTTTTTTATTTCCACATAATTGGACAAAAGCTATTACTGCAGAAGTACTTATTAGTCCGTTAATTAATAATTAAGATTAATTAGCAGACAAGTGAATATTACCGCTGTAATAGTTTTAAGTTTTGCCGAATTATTTTTGTTCCGTAGATTTTGACAAATATTCCATATGTACGAGGATCATTAAATAAGTTTCTAGATTTTTTCGTATGGGCACTTTTATTGAGAGTACACACATGAAACTCTGGTACCCTTTGAAGTAATCTACTCTGGCTGCAATGCACTTGTTTTACCGTTCCAACAACTTCTGGCAGGCCCCAGGGAAGTCTTCTTGTGTGAGCGTGTCAATGACCTTCCTCACAGACTCTTTCATCTCTTCAATTGTCTCATAACGACAGCCTCTGAGCTTAGGGAATAACCAAAAGTCACAGGGAGCAAGGTCTGCACTATAGGGAGGGTGAGGAAGTGTCTTAATGCCCATCTTGTTCAAATAGTCTGTGATAAGGATGGAGTTGTGGACTGGTGCATTGTCCTAGTGGAAATGCCGCTGACCGGATTTGAAGAGTGCTGGCCTCTTTCGACGGAAGCTCTTCCTGAACTCCCTTAAAACCTCAACATAATAACCCTAACCATTTGGCCAATCAACTCTGGTGTATTGACTACCTTATTCCTCCCACACCTCTCGTCATCCCTCACAGACTCCCTGTCTTCCTTGAATCTCTTATGCCACACAAAAACTGATGATCGATTCATGCGAGATGGTCGAAAAGCAGTCTGAAGCATTCCATAAGTTTCTGTGGCGTTTTTTCCAAGTTTAAAGCAGAATTTTATTGCATATCGTTCTTCTAAAGTGGCCCCACGTCCAGATTGCATTTTTGAAATTCACCAGCTGTAACAATCAGGATTTGGTTGGGTGTATTCCAATTGCTGCTGTAGCTGTTCATTTAAAGCTGAAATCATAAGAATTGGTCAGTCATCTCATAAGTTGTATAGCAATAACATAGTGAATTTTCAAGAGTCTACGACAATTTTAAATGCCTGTACAAAAAAGTCTGGAAACTTATTGAAGGTACCGCATCATTGTACATATTTACATTTTACATTTGTACTGGGTTAAATGGATGCTATTGATTTTGATATTTTTTGTGTTTTGTGTACATTTTTGAGTGAATGTGTATATTGTTGTTTATGACTATTTTATTCAAAATCATTATGGTGTCACTAAATTGGTATAATGGTTTGAGTATTCGCCAATGGCCCGGGAGACCTGGGCTCAATCCCAGGTCGAGTCATACCTAAGACTAAAAAAAATGGTACTTGATGCTACCTTGCTTAACATTCAGCATTATATGGTAAGGATCAAGGGTACAGGGAAAGGAGTAGTGCTCCCCCTACATCTTAATGTAGTAGCTATCGAAAAGGGAGCCTTCGGGTCACCCTCGACTACGGTCGCCAAATTTACTTTTACTAAATGCTTATGTACAAATTTATTATATTTGAACATTTTCTTATTTTTTGGATTAAAGCACAATCCTCAACAAACATGAGCTCACTCGAAAATATATGAGAGATAAAATTTTAAATCAGAGACCATATGACAGTGTAATTTTTTAAAACAATGTTTAATTGTGTGTGTGTGTGTGTGTGTTTTTTTTATCTATGTTTAAAATAAATATTTCAGATTATTTTGGACTCAGTTCACTACGGAGAGAACAGTTGAAAAATAGATATTGATTGATGTCTTAGGGTCATCTTATTGTTTACTAGTTTTTATACTATACATTCTCATTGTTAGTTATATGGTCTGGTATGGCCGGCTGATTTTAGAAATTAAAAACGATATATCCCTCTCCCATCTGCACTGTATATAAACTTGGTACCAATTAAAGGGTCGGGGTATAGGAAACGGTGAAAGATTGTGATGGTACCTGGTACCAATTGGGAGAGCGGGTGTCAGAGAAGACATTTTGTGTAAAACCATGTTGGTAACAGGTACTGGGTGAGGTTGGTGATACTACCAAAAACTAGACTGCAGAAAAAAACCCTTAGTACCCATACGTGCGTACTACTTGTTCGTTGACCAATAGGCTCGTCGGTATTTTGCAATGGCCTGACCATTTCATTTATCAGCAAATCGGGAGGTGTTATTTTGTAGACAGACTCCCAGTTTCTCCAAAAATACATATTTACAATAGAATGAAAACCAGAGTTTATGAAGATACTTGAATCAAAAAAGAAAATATAATTAAATTCTTTGGATAATTGTGTATGCAATAAGTTTGTGATAAAGTTTATAGCGCCCATTTCTAATGTAGAAAATGAGTACAGAGGAGAAAACTAGATATTCTTTGTAAATGAAAATGAAGGATTTTTTTCATACAACAAATTAGTCCAGGGAGAATGTAGACTCCAAAAATGATCATTCTGTTGTAAATTGAACCAAAAATTGTTTAATTCTCAAAAAGCATTTTAAGTGTATTTCTCTAAGGAAATTGTCACTGACAAGTGCCTTTTTTTTTGCTAGGTTACATATATGCGGATATACAGACATACACAAGAGGAGGAATTTTACTAATCTATAGAAGATATCTGATTAATCCGACTCAAACTGTAAAAATTTGATATTTACCATATAGTTTGGTTGGTGTTTTACAGCACATTAATCCGTTTGCATAATTTAATGCATGATTTTATATATATATATATATATATATATATATATATATATATATATATATATATATATATATATATATATATATATATATATATATATATATATATATATATATATATATATATATATATATATATATATATCGGACATTGGCCTAGGTGTTAGAGTGTTCGCCAATGGCCCGGGAGACCTGGATTCAATTCCAGGTCGAGTCATACCAAAGACTCAAAAAATGGTACTTGATGCCTCCTTGCTTAATACTCAGCATTATAAGGTACGGATCAAGGGTAAAGTAGAGCAGTCCAGGGAAGGAGTTGCGCCCTCCCCTACATATTGGTGTAGTAGCTATCGAAAAGGGAGCCTTCAGGTTACCCTCGACTATGGTCGCCAACTTTACTTACTTTATATATATATATATATATATATATATGAGAATCATTTGTTTGCAAAGTTAAATGGTTTTAAATATTGCTATCTAACGTTAATAATTTTATTTAATGTTAATCAGTAGTTTTTACACAGTTTAAATGGTTTCAAGGATTGCTTTCTCATCTTCTAACATCTTTAAGATAAAATAGAGTTAGGTATTTATTTTCCACGAGAGCGATTTAAAGAATACGGTCGGAACAATCACAGGTGCTTGTGCTCGTCATGACTAGCCGATTGATCGGATCAGGTTTATCCGACCACCTCTTTAGCCACATAATCACTTTGGTTGCCAAGTTACGGACTGCTCAGCTACCAGGATCCCGTTGTCAAGCATTACTTATCATCACCCACATACAACCGGTGGCCTCATTGGAAGGGGCGTTATACCCCTATGCATAGATCAGCATATTCTACAGCCCGAGCCTACAAAGTGGTATATTTATCAAGTATTCCTATCTAATACGAACAATTCGCTCATAGTCGTATGATTTCAGGTCACTAATGATAATTTTTAGTAAATGATTAAACAGTTCAATCAAACCAGGTCAGAGTCAACCTGAGTCCATAAATACATTCTTTGTGCTTATAGGAGCTCTTTACTGGTGTCCAGCCTTCATTGCCGATTTCGGGTCATTAAACATCATGTCGGCTCCGGCAGTAACCCCGACTTGGGTCCGGGCGTACCAAGCCGGCTCCTTAATTTGTACTACATGTGGATTCTCTTTTTTTTTTCTATCCGCAGAATTCGTACTTTTATTGTTAACTCTAGCCAATGGGAAGATTTTTTTCCCTCCTCACCTATTTAATGACAAATCCGAGTTGCATTCGTTTCTTAGATCTTACTTGCACCCGTTTCTTAGAACTTACCAGAAAAGTGCAGCCATGAGCTTTGCTCGTCCATTTTTCTTTCTTCCCTAAACTTACCCCTTTACTTTGAATTGCTAATACTAATTCTACTTTTTTGCCACTGTTTATTGACTTAGTTTTTTTAAAACATAATTTATTATTCAACCAGTCTATAATGAGAGTAATGGTAAAAAAGAGGTTCTCCAACTTTCCCAAAGTCCAGGACTAGGCCCAGACCATTAGATGCAATTTACCGTCATACCTAGGACAGTTAAACTCTTGCTTTTCTTAATGCGATTGACTCTCCAGCCACCACCTTCTAGCACTTATGAAAAGGGTTGGGTGTTTGACACAAGAACAATATATCTGACGAGTACGATCGGGATTTAATTATATAGGTACTTAGGCTTGACATGACCAATCAATTGATCTGATCGAGCCTTTCCGACCGAAGTCCTGTGACCACTTTGGTTGCCGGTTCATGTACTGCTAAGTCACCAGGATCTCGTCCTCAAATATTTCGGGTCGTTGTCCATGGTCAAAAGGTGGTCTCGTTGATGGGAATGGGTCTTACCCCAATTTAGAAGTACAGTCGGTGTATTCTAGCGCACCAGACGACTAGGCTGTATTTATTGTATATTCTTGTGTATTGGCCAAATTATTAATTCACAGAATTAGTCTTTCAACCCAACAATTGCCCAGAGTCCTTTCCGTTTAGTCTAAATTTTAATATTACGAAATTATTATGTATATATTTCTAATTTTATTTTTACATAAAGTTAGTCTGCCCATTCGGCGAGGGCTGTAAAATACACCGACTGCATCTCTGCAGACGCGTTAGCCCGCTCTACAAACGAGTGTCCTGATTATGATATAAAACCATCTGATGATGAGGCTTCAGTCTTGGAACACTTGGGAATGTGGAGTACCCCTTAAATGCCATTGCTCCCAGATCCACCCTGACCAGGGGTGATAGCACCTCACAAGGTCTTATCTATGGGCCAGATGTTTGACATCTGAACCGTTTGAAAATAAATGACTTATGCTTAGTTGAATCGTTAGAAATAGAACTGTTTGATCCTTTAACTGCGTAAACAAATGACTGATCTTTAATTGTTTGGGAAGCATAGCAATACTTGGAACAATTTAGCAGTGTTCAAAAGAATGAGTAGTGTTGAATAAAACTATCAGTGTTAGGTAGCAATAATTGAAATCATTTAACTGACTAGAAACAATTGCAATACAAATGTGCAAACAAATTAGTTTTAAAAAATGAAATTACAAACTGTGAGCGAACAAATGACAGACATTAAATTATGACTGTTATATAGCAATTCTGGAAACATTTAAATAGATGAATAGAAATAAAAATTTAAAAAAATAAAATAAGCCCTGGCTTGTTTAAAAATGATATCTACAAAATGGGTTTACAAATTATATGCATTTAATATATATGCACAAACAATATTTGGCATTAAATAATCCACAAAGGTTGATATTCCATAAAACCCAACCAAACCAAACCCAAAGTTAGTTCTTTACAGCACGATCTATTCGCAAGTATATATGGTCGTCCTAAATTTTGATAGTGAATCAATAAAACTCTGCGAAAATCGAATGATTTTGGGACCTTGGAGAATTTTAAATTTTTTGTGATTGCTTGACGAGTAATAGCATTTGAAAGAGATTATCTTGCTTCTTCTAAGCTTGAAACTTGGGTCCTGTTTACATCTTTTTTATTTCTCCTCTGGACTGATTGTAGAATGCAAATATTATTTTCTTCATCATTAACATTAATGAAAAAAAATCAATGATTTGCTTATGAAATAAAAGATTATGAAACTTCGTTTAAATGTTTCTCGAATGTATTTTCTGAATATTGAACTATGGAAATTAATGCAATATTGTCGAATTCAGCATATATACTCATATCTATTCAAAAGGTAGCCCTTCGGGTCACCCTCGACTAAGGTCGCTAAACTAACTTACTTTTATTCCCGCAGTTGTTCAATCTGGGTTGTTTTAATGAAAAAGGTTTTGAATTTTCCAATCTTACTTTTTATCATTGATTTAGTAAAGAAAATTTCCCGATCAACTAGCATTTTCAGAATGTGACCCTCACAAAAAGAGCAAAGAAACTGGATCTCCTGGGAAGAAAAAATAAAACAGAGACAGAATATAATCAGGAAAACAATAGAAAGAAAGAAAAAGAAAAAGCGATATAAAGTAAAAAAGAGTTAAAATCAAAGACGGTAGAAAGAGAAGATGACAGAAACAAGGAAAGAAAGTATACGAAACAAAAAGTAATATCGTGAACAAAGAAAGGAATAAAAAAAAATATCAAATATGAATTAACGAAGAAAAATAAAAATAAATGCTCACGGAATATGGGGATTTTTAAAAGTGTAAATACATTACAGTGGAAAAGCTTGATACACTATTTATAAAAAAAGGATAGAAAGGAATAGAAAGAAATGAGATAAGATATTCGTCAAAGAAACAGAAATAAAGAATTTCGCATACAGGAGGCCTAAAATGGAGAGTATAAATTAGTCAGATCAGTCAAATTAAGACTGTAAAAATAAACAAATAGCCAAAAATATTTCTTTAAAATTAGTTGGATTTAAGAAAAAAAGAAGAAAAACCCACAAAAAATAGAATGACATGAAAATGACAAAGAAAAAAGATGGCGATTCTTTTGATGTAATGCTAATTAATTAGTTTTCTTCTACGACAGCCTGAATGGACCATCTCGAAGGTTATAGGAAAAATGGGTAACATCTTGTAGCCAATTTTTTTTTTTTGAATTAACAATGTATTGTTTTACTGGTTGGTCGTCTTGTCTTTTTTCCGCCTCATTTTTCTCGTTTTCCGGATATATTTTTTAGTTTGACAGAAAACTACTTCTTCAAACTATAGGTTTGTGGAAGATAAAAAAAGAACGACAAAGCCAACTCTTCCAAGACAAAAACTCAGATCTAAATCGAAAGCACTTATAAAAAACAAGAAATTATCAAAAAAATAATGGTAAGAATATTAGTGTAGAAATAATAATAAGAATTATTACTATTATTATTATTATTATTATTATTATTATTATTATCATTATTTTTATATTATTGCTGCTACTATTACTAATAATAATTATAATAATAATAATACTAACAATACTACTATTAATAATGATGATAGAATTAAAAAAAAATATTATTTCTACGAAATTAGATGATAGAAAGAAAAGATTTTTTTGTTTTATTTTCCCTTTCGAACAATTCTTCATCAGGTTTTTATCGTAGATCAAGAGAAAGTAGTGATTATATGTATTTTATGAACTTTTGGTTTTTGCTGCCTCTTTTTAGTGATGCTTTTCAGTCACATCGATAGTACTCTCCTAAGCAGCTGAGAAGATCTGCGAAGTGCAATTTTTTAAAATTTCATATAGGCTGAAAGTACCAGATGTCTTGTTTATGTGTATATCCGTCCATTTTTTTTTCCATAAACAAGGTCAATTTTTAAGCTTAGTTTAACAGGTTTGAATTCAGAGTTTTCTTTCTCCTAGACTAGTTGCCTAACCAAGGCTGAAGAACCCAGCCTGCCCTACTATTTACCCATAGCTGGAGGGAGAATAATTAGATTCATACCTTTCCCAAGGGTATTAGTGCTATGTGAAATGCACTCATTCTCATCCAGGATTTGAACTCGTGTCGCCGTGTCCATTTCCTACGACGATAACCATTACACCACAGGAACCTACATTTTGCTGATGTTATCTGTTGGTCCCGACATATCGGTGAGAAAGCATTCTTTTTGTTAACAGTCCTTAACCACGATATATAGTCTATTGCTCTGTATTTATCTATCGGTTCGGACAGCTATGTCCGAGAGAACAGTTACTCCTTTTACTTCTGGTTGGTGTTTATGTTGTATGTTGACCTTCGACCCGGCCAAACATGCCATTCCAAAGGCGGCGGAAGTGACACATTCCGATGGTAGTTATTGGAAGAAATTGCGTAGGCGGGCTTGGCTGACAATATGGGACAAAGTAAAATCCCGCGGTACAGTCATAGACTGATGCAGCGGAAGAGAGTAACCTGTGAACTGCATGACAGTTATTTCCGCTTGATGACGATCAAATATGTCATGCCAAAGATTGAGTGGGCGATGGAACTATTATATAACTCGGTGAAGACAGGAAGTCAGTAAGTTTTGGAGATCGGAGAGTTTGGTGATAAGATGCAGTAGAGAAAGCCAGCATCCAGCAGAGAGCTGGGCCTCCGGTTGAGCAGCCCTAGAGAACGAGAAAGACACAACGCTGATGGTTATAAGAGTGGGGGTCAATATATTGCAGTTCTGTTCGGCCTCCAACTCCCTCTCACACACAACCTTTCAAATAAAGTGAGAGGTATATTTTTCTAAAAGACTGTGTCGCTCGTCGTTATTGTGTCGTTATGATTCTGTATGCATATGTATATATGCATACAGAATTTGTTTGTATAGTTTAAATCATGGTCATGGCTATACAACATTCAAACCATTTTTCACAATCCAGTATTTCATTGTATTGACAAACTTTCCTATGAATATTCATGAAGAAAAAAATAAAGAGAGCGAAAAGTAGAGGATAATAAAAAGTATGATTAACATATAGAGCAGAGATGAGATAAGTTAGATGCTTAGAAAATGAGAGGTAGAAATTTTGGAAAATTAGTTTTTGAAATTTGAAAAACATTAGTTAACCGAAATTAAGGTAAATAAAAAATCGGAAGATTCAAATTCATTTAAAAGGTAAGAAGAACAAAAAAAAAAAAAAAAAAAAAAAAAAAAGGAAAAGATTTAAAAAAAACTTGATTAAAAAAAAGGAAAACAGATTCGAAGCAGGAAAAAGGAGAAAAAAAACAAACTTGTTGCAAGAAAAATCGTCAAAGAAAGAAAGAAACCGAAGGTGCAGCATTTGACTTCACGAAAAATCATGAAAGAAGAAAAAAAAAATTTACTGTGTATAATCTAAAGCCAAGAAAAATCAGAAAGAAAGAAATAAAGAATGTCAATGCACAGAATGAGATTTTTAAAAAAATCAGGAAAAAAAGAGACTTTATAAAAATTTATTTGTGTTTACTTATCTATGAGCGATAGAGTTCGCTCTCAAAAACATTAACAACGACTGAAATGGTGAAACTATTTGCTTTAATTATAATGATACATTTATAGTATTTTTTCTTATTGTCTTCAATTTAAGTGTTGAATCGACTTAGTAAAATACACACAGGAATTTTAAGCCTATTCTTAATAGTAAAACAGCGTACATGTGTCTGCGTGTAAAACGCATTCCATTAGGTTAAGGCGCCTCGGGTGGTGGTAATTTACTTAGATTTTTGCTTAGATGTGGCACAAGGCCATATGAATGGTGTAATGGTTAGCAAGCTAGACTAGCAAACCTTCATTAGTGAGTTCAAGTCTTACTGGTTGCCACTTTTATGCGGCCTGGTGTCACTTCTGAGCAATAAGTTGAGTAAATTTTAAGTTGATTAAATTTTAACACTATTAGGTTCAAAATCATTGCGTTTTACGTACATTCATTTCATGACAAACGTGGGATACTTTGCGAGATAAGATCCTCTCTCTCATATTGCTCTCTAGAGAGAGAGAGAGAGAGAGAGAGAGAGAGAGAACCACACACACACACACACACAATCTATTGATTCTTCCGTTTGTCTGGTATCATTGTGATATAGCACTAAAATTACTCACCAGATAAAAAAACACGAAGCACAAGTACTGATGATTGTGCAAAATGATCAGTTTGGTGACTAACAGGAGGGACCAAGTCGATCCCCAGTGTCTGTTGACCAAACTTCCAGCTTGTGTTACTTAGTTACTGTTGGCAAAAAAGTAAATAGAAGAATGTGGATATTGGTGTACTTGATGCTAAGGACGATATTTAGTAGAGTCCTTTCTCATCAAGGGCCAACATTAGCATTAGTGTATCCGTCATATGCTAACACTGAACACAATGGAACGAAAGAGATTATGTATTCGTACACTTAACCTTTTATATACACAATTTACAAACCAATGGTATTACGAAGATAGAGTACGCAAATGTGTCCCAACAGCTAGAAATATGCACATATTGTTCCATGAACAAGAAGTATGTAAGAAAAAAGAATAACCCCTTGGCTCTATGCGGACATTCCCATTCTCTGAGGAAGATAATTATTTATTGTCTCCCTACTAAGGTAATAGAAAGCAATCGATTAGATCTTACAGGAAACGAATTTTAGTAAAATTTCGTTTGTGAGTGCAAAGAAATACTGCTGAATTGTGAAAGTATAACACAGTGGAGGATTTATTTTAACAGCATGTAATTCTGTTGAGGGTTATTTTATGCCTTGGGGTAAGGGAATCGCATTCATTATATGCTCATATTTACATTTTTGTGCAGTTTGATAGTTTGAGGGGTTTTTTTTTTTTGAAAATATGAAAAGGTATACTTCCGCTCACAAGCCCCTACACTATGGCTTGATTGGAAGACCAATTAAAATCTGATACGTGGAAAGGATACTCTTTTTACAGACGTAGATCAGTGCTTTTAATTGGCTGACCAATTAAAAAGTTGTAAAAAAATACGAAATGATCTGTGATTGGTTAGCCAATTGGGAATGTTTCTTTTCAAGGGAATCTCCGGTAAAAAAAAAAATATCTGTTTTTAGGGATAAGGAGAGAAAACCCGAAAATCATACCAAAGACAGGAGAATAAGAAAAAAAATCTTTCCAAGTACTAAAGCCTCTCCTGCAAAAGCCTCACTCATCAAAAAACTGAGTAACATAGAAAGACTGCACCAGTCAGATATCTAATTTGTCAGTCTCTCAAATTCAACCAAAATCAATAGTGTATATATATTATTGTTACACTGATATGTTTCAATAAATAGCTAAGAGTTAACTGAGTTTTTCCTGTCTTTGAGTTGCCAACACCCAGGCAACTTGTTCTAATTTACCACCCCGACCGTTAGAAGAAGTTCCGGATAAACTGTGTCATCCCCATTCTGAGGATCTTTCAAACACAACGTGAGGATAGAAGGATCTGATAAAAAAAAAACTTACCAGAAATACATCTGGTAGACACGGAATTAAGGCCCCATCAAGTATCGTGACTAACATGGGACCACAAGTTATTTAATGCTAAATCCTGTATATATTAAATATATGTAATTTGTAAACAAATAGTCTGTAAGTAAAATTTTAAAACGAGCCAGAGTTCATTTATTTGAACACAGTAAAATGATTTCAAGTATTCCTATATAACACGAATAATTCCATTCAAAATCATTTGTTTGCACACAGTTAAATGTTTTCAAGTATTACTGACATTAATAATTTTCCTCAATATTATTTGTTGAAATCTTCTCTATACATATATAATTTGTAAATGCATAGTTTTTGGATATTTTTCGACGAGCCAGAATTCATTTGTTGGCACACAGTTAAGTGATTTCAAGTATTTCTATCAAACACTAATAATTCCATTTAATATTAAAAATTTGTTTACACTCAAATAGATATGCACATAATTTGTAAGTGAATAGCTTGTATCTTATTTTTAAATGAGTTAGAGCTAATTGTTTTGGACAGAAAGTACTGCCATTGTTTGTACACGTTTAAATGGTTTCAAGTATAGCTAACACTTACAATTCTATTTGTTTGCACGCAGTCAAATTATTCCTAGTATTGCTATGTAATACCAATAAATCAATTTTTGCCAACAGTTAAATAGTTTCAAGTATTCCTATGTAGCACTAATAATTCTATTTAGAATTATCAATTTTTTTCCCGCTTTTTAATGAATTCAAGTATTGTTATTTAACACCAATTGTTCAATTTGCACATAGTTAAATGTTTTCAGATATTGCTATGTAACGTCTAGAATTCTATTTAAACAGTCATTTGTTTACGTACAGTTAAAAGGTCAAACAGTTCTATTTGATCTGTAAATGGGACTAACTGGTACTTCCACTCTGAATCAGACTTAACCTGGGATTAATGGCAATGAAGGAGTACTCCACATTCCCCTAAAATCCAGGCCTAGAGCCTCACCATCAGATTGTTTTGTGTCATATCCAATACACTTGTTGGGGAGGGTCTTACTCCTCTGCAGAGATACAGTCGGTGACAGTCCCGGCTGGGTTTGTCGGTTAATTCTGGCGATCTGAGGGAAACAGATATTTACTAGTGTGAATTGAGCATAAGTCAAGAAATTTACGATCCTCGACTCAAAAAAATTTATGGCCACATGTCCAATAAGCTTGCTCAGACACTTAAAATTGTCTGATGGAGAAAAAAAATCCCAAAATACATAATCAATGACAGAACACACTTTATTCAAAAAGAATCTCAGAAAGGAAACCCCTCGTGAGCAACCTATAACGGATTGGGGGAAAGTGTTACCTTCACGTTATATTTAAAGGAAAATAAATGAATCAGAACGAGACATCGAAAAGTTTTCAAGAAGGTTAAATGGCATCTAGAATAAAAGGCACCTTTATACTGCAAGTCTTGTAGGAAGGAAGAAAATAGTTATTGAGTTGAGAAAGAATCTCTGCAGCTAAATGTCGGAGCGGAAATATGCGTCGCTGTTGACACAGCAAGTATTAAGTTGCGGAATTTAGAACAGGAGTGAATGTTCAGCCGTAGGATGTGTGGTCCTGGTTGCTGTGGGAGAGAAGTAATCGATATCTCCTTAAACGTTGTCCAGGAATGAAGTAGCTGAATTGTCAGAGGCGGAATTAATTCGTCTAATTCCTTTTCAACTGCGAAGCCCCTGGGTCAAGAAGTGTAGACCCAAGTGTCCATGAATCAGACAGCTCTCCTCATGGTGGTGAGTTGCTGCTGGTAAAGGAGTGGACAGAATACTTCTGTCCTGTCTGAAGGATTTTAAGGAAGAGATAGTTTGGCGGGCTTTTACCGAATTCGATATGTCCGGTAAAGTCATCTGGGCCGAATGAGATTCGTTATCCTCATTGGTGAAAATATATGACGAGACCAACGGTCAAAATAATTTGCACGCCAAACATACGAAGTTCTTTCTGCTGCAAAAATCACTACTCGAGGAAAAAAGCCCGCGAAACTTTCTTTCTAGTCACGTTAGACATCCATGGTGTCCGCGAAACTTATTTTAGCCTTGAATAAGATCACAAGTGAGCGACACCTAGCGATACTCGAATAAACCACAGTTGTAAGGGTTTGCGAGAACAACTTGCTAACCATCTCAGGTGATGTAAGCTAGACTAGCAAACCTTCACAAGCGAGTTCGATTCTCATTGGGTGCCCCATTCATACGGCCTTGTGTCACATCTGAGTAAACTGCTTAGTAAATTACAACTTGTTAACTACTGCCCAAGAACGAGACGATGTGTACATAGTTATTCTATTTACACTAAAATTATTTGAACGAGAAAAGTTTCAATAAACTACAATTTGATTTCTTTAATAAAATTTCTATTTTCTTGTTCTTAAATTATATCAGCATTGGAAAAAAAGGCTTAAAATAGTTTGGCTTCGGATTACACTTTCAGAGCTTTTAACCAGGACTACTTAACTATACTATGTTTTTCGATTTTATTTTTCTTCGTTTAATGGCATATCAACCTTCGTGGGTTATTTAACGCCAAAAGAAATCCTTGTAGAAGAACAGTCATAGTACTATTTAATCCATCGTTTGCGGGATAAGGGTGTTAATACCTTTCTCAAAGACATTTGTCTGAAAGTTAAAGTAATAGCGCGACTATAGTTCGAACTCGTTTACTAAGATTTGCAGTCAAGCACGTTATCAACTACACACGGGACTCCGTTCAGAATTTAGTTATTAGTTTAAATACATCTTGATTTTATGTATAGAGCCCATGAAAATTTTTAACCTAAGCCTCCTTACTCGACCATTACATCAAAAGAGATAAAGCTTTCAAAAACGTGTTATCGAAAAATATTAAGAAAGTAGGATATATGAAATGAAAAAAAAAAAAAAAAAGTTCAAGTAACATAAATAAAACAGTAGAGTTTGACAAAGATGACGAAGGAAAAGATATCTTAAAAAAAACAAAATAAAAAGCATGCAAGCAAGCAATACAACTATTACCATCGACTGTTAGTTTTTTTGTTTTATTTTTAGTTTAATTTTTTTTATTGGTCCAGTTGTGGCTGGTGTGTGTGTGGGGGCTTTGACGCGCCTCCTGCTTCATCTTTTTTGTCTGTTAATGACTGCTTACATTTTTTATGGATATTTAGGAGGTACACACACAAAGATCAGTGACTTTCTCAATAGACAAGAATCAGAAATGAATATAGAGCTACGCTAGTTGATTATATCGGCTCAGTATCAACACACACACACATATATATATATATATATATATGTATATGTGTACATGTACACAATCCAAATATATGCGTATTCTTGCATGTTGTTTTATATACGTATAAATATACGGAATGTGATAAAAAATATCGAAACTGAAGCTCTGTTTTGTTTAATTTTAAAATATATCCATAGAGCTGAGTAACTTTTCTAACGGAGAGATGTCAAGATGTCGAGATTGAAGTCTGGACAAGTCAATGTCAATTCTCGAGACTTTTTGACCAGCAAGTTTTAGTGAAACTCAGAACTGTGTAAGTGCAACATCTTTTATACTCACCAGACTAAGGTTTGTCTGATTTCTTCTTTCCTAAATTGAAAATTCATCTCGAGGTTAAAGATTTGAGGACGTGATAGACATAAAAAAGAAATGCAATATCACACCAAATCAAAAGAGGGTGGGGGAAGTTCTAGTGGCACGGAGGCAAATATAATAGACTACGACATTGTAGTACGAAAATACGAATTTCAGTTTCACTATTACGTTCATTTTCGGATTAATGCCCTTGGGAAAAGGTACGAACCCCCTTATCCCTATGTCATCGGTTAAATTGTACCACCCTTGTTCTTCTACAAGGATGGCTTTGGCATTAAAAACCATGAAGTTTTAAACGCATTTATTAAAGAATCTATGTCAATCCATGGTTTATTAGGTGATTTGACCAATGGAGAACTCGCTGGAATAAGTATGTTGAATGGCAAGAGGACTATTGTGAAGAGAAAATAAACGTTTTATAAGGCCTCAGTTTCGATACATTTTGAACACAATTCACCTTCTCGGGTGTCCTCGTGGTGTAATGGTTAAAGCGATGGACTGCAGAGTCGTAGTAAGCGAGTTCGAACTCCAGTCGCGCTATTATGTTCACTTTCGGGCAAATACCCTGGGGAAAGGTATGAACCCCCTTATCCTTCCAGCTATGGGTTAAATAGTACCACTATTGTTCTTCTCGGAGAATAGCTTGGGCATTAAATAACCTATAAAGGTTGATATGCCATTAAACCAAACCTACCATAGATTTTCCTAAATTCAGGACACTGTCACAACTACGGAAACAGCATCCTCTCTTTTATGAACACTAATATCATAACGATTACCTGCTGCCTTGTCATCATTACATTTACAATGTTTCGACTTTCTTCAGGTGTTAGATATCGAACTCGGGAGCCCACAGTGACCTTACAACTGAACCATTTATTTAATCTACCAGAGTAGATAGTTCTAATTCCGTTAAATATGTCAGGGTACAAGTGTTAAGCTATAGTAATGTTTAGTTTTCTTTGGGTTTTATGACATATCAGCCTTTGTAGGTTTTTTAATGCCAAATCCATTTTTATACAAATAGACAGTTCTATTTCAAACAACTCAGTTTAGCAGAAGTACAGTTTAATTGTCCAAAACATTTCTATTTCAAGCTATTCAGTTTAGTCAAACGGTTATATTTCAAACAATTCAGTTTAGTATAAGTATAGTTTTTGTTTAAATACAGTTAAATGTCAAAACTGTTCTATCTCAAACAATTCAGTTTGGCGTAAATACAGTTTCAATGTCAAAAACAGTTCTATTTCAAACAATTCAGGTTAACATAAGTTTGTAGTTTAGTTCTATTTGACCAGTAGATAGGGCTAGAGTGAACCTGAGAGTGATGGTAATCAAGGGGTACTCCGCATTCCCAAAATCTTGGGCATTATTGGAACCTCACCATCAGATTTTTTAGTTTCTAATTCAGTGCACTCATGGGGGGGGTCTTACCCCTCTGCAGAGAAGCAGTCAGTGTATTCCATAGCTTCAGACGACTGGGCAATAAACATAGTAAATTTTCCTTGTTATTTACCTGTAGTTGGGATTGAACCTGCAACCCCAAGATGATTTCACTTAGAAGTAGTTTTAACTGAATGCCTTTACCATTTCATTTATTGTTCCTTTCTATTTTAGTATATACAGCTTTACTCTTAGTATTTTTTGAACACACCTCATATATACTTGTGCCATCCTATTTTCTAAATCGTGAGCACTATCACTACTACTGAAATGACGTCATCCCTTCCATGAAGACTAACGCTGTCATCATCACTATTGCCATCAGCTGCATTAGATCCTTCGATAAAACATTTTGTCGCTACCCAACCACCACCATTTGTAGCAAAATTTCGCCCCCTCCTCGCTTCTTTTTTTATGCAACTGCAACGATGCCTTGAAGCTAAAAACAATGACTGAAAACACGCTAAGGAAGTTCTCGTCTTAAAAGCTTCCACAAGGCCGTTGTCTCTTCCCTTTTGTTCGGCGCTTTGTGCTTTGGCCCCCATTTTGCCCTCGCGTTCCTCGACGTGACAATAAAAGACAAAAACCGAACAACGGACGCTCATAAACATGGCGTCGCTTCGATCAAATCAAACAAAACCTCTGCCCTCCACTTTCGTTTTCCCTCCTACTCGTTTTATGCCACTTTTTATTCAATACTACATTTCTTTCTTAACCTTTCTTTCATTCTTTTTTTTATTATTCATTCAGCATCATTGTTATTGAAAATAGTCTTAGTATTAATAAAACTTCATTATCATAATCTTCATCTTATATCGTTATTTTTAGTGTTAATATTTAGATTATTGAATCGTAGTTATTTCCATAACTTACCAAGTTTAATCTAGTCACAAATGGTTGTCTGGTTTTTATGGCATATCAACCTTTGTGGGTTATTTAACGCCAAATCTATTTTTATGCAAATAGTTCTATTTCAAACAATTCAGTTTACCATGAGTACACAGTCAAAAACATTTTTATTTCAACCTATTCAGTTTATTCCAACTGTTCTAATTTAGCTAATTCAGTTTAGTATAAGTACAGTTTCAATATCAAAAACAGACCCATTTCAGAACAATTCAGTTTAGCATAAGTACGCAGTACAATTGTCAAAAACATTTCTATTTCAAGCTATTTAGTTTAGTCAAGCAGTTCTAATTTAAACAATTCAGTTTAGTTCTATTTAACCCATAGATAGAGCCCTATCAAGTACTACCACTCCGGGCCAGAGTAGACCTGAGAGCAATGGCAATGAAGGGGTGCTCCGCATTCCCCAAAGCTCCAGCATCACTGGGACCTCACCATCATGGGGGGGGTCGTATCCCTCTGCATAGAAGCAGTCAGTGTATTCCATAGTCCCAGACGACTGGGCAAAATTTAGTCACAAAATTACATCTGCAGATCACTTAGTGAGAATCGACCTCGCTCCACTTTTGATATGTTGCGCGACTAGTTTCATGAACATCACAATATGGTCATGATATTGCAGCTGCATTCAAGAATTATCATAATTACCAATTGTAATTGTTACGTACAACTTTTCTCAGTCTGACACACAAGGGAGTGTCCTCGTGGTGTAATGGTTAAAGCGATGGACTGCGTAGTCGTAGTACGCGAGTTCGTACTCCAGTGGCGCTATTACGTTCACTTTCGGACAAATACCCTTGCGAAAGGTATAAACCCCCTTATCCTCCCAGCTATGGGTCAAATAGTACCACTACTGTTCTTCAAGGAGAATGGCTTTGGCATTAAATAACCTGCAATGGTTGATATGCCATTAAACAAAGAAGCCAAACCAAACCAAACCTGACACACAACCCTCTGATTACTTACAGTACTTGACTGTTTCTAAATGGACACCCATCTCAGAACTGAAATTGCTTTCGATAAAGAATATTACAGAGGTTATAAAATTATTTCCAGGGATTATTATTTTATTCCTTGCGATTTTTTTCACAAGCTTTAACTGATAGTTTCTCTCTGAAGTCTGAGTGACAGCAAGTCTCCTCAGGTCTCCTGGACTCTTCAGAGAATTCTAGCTGATTTTAACTGTGCTGTGTTCAGGTTGGTCTTGATTCTTTGTCTGATCACTAATTCTTTGTGAACAATTCCAAGAGCACCAACTAAAATTGGTACCACCGTCACTCTTGTTTCACGGGTTTTTCGGCTATCTAGCAAGATCCAAGTACTTGTCTGCCTTTTTAAAATTTTTACTTGGTTGTCCGCTGGAACACAAAATCCAAAAGATGAGCTATTGTTTCTTATTAGTTTAAATCAAGTCTGGTTTTCTGGTCAGGATTGGATTATTATAATAATTATCATCATCATCTTTGCCCCAACTCTTGCGAGTTTTTCACACCAGATCTACTTTTCTCCACTGGGGTCTCTGGCAGAATATCTCCTTCGATCTCAAAAGCTCTCCGAAGTATACTAATCGATTTTGACAGTACTATGTTCTGAATGATCTCGATTATTCCTCTAATTTCCAGTTTACCCATTTTCTTTTCCCTGTTCTGGGAGATTGAGTCAAAGGCTCTAATTACTATCGGTACCACCGTCACCTTCATGTCCCACAACTGTTTTTCTGGTCTCTGAGATATTAAATATATTTGTCCGGTTTTTAACCTTCCTTCACTTTGGTCTGCTTGATCAGTAAAAATTCACGAGTTGGTTAGTCTTTTCTTCTTGTTAACATTTGGTCTGGTCGTCTGGTTTTGATTGAGCGACCCGTTTGCATCTCAAAGTTCTAGTTTACCAGTTGTCAGCAGGCCAGATTTCAGTCTTTTACGCGATTCCCAGGCGATCACCTTTCCTACCCAGTCATATTTACTTCTGAATTTCTTTGGTTCCAGTTTACTGCATATGCTTACCATGTATCATCTATTACCATAAAGCATTCTCTTGTTCCCCTGCGTTTTATCATAATTTGGGCAGATAAAAATTTTTGCAAAACTTTGCTAACTTTATTCACTTTATACAACGAAACCAACCGAGCATTCTCAGTAGAGATCATCGAATTGCATCATCTGAAGCCACATTTCCGCCAATTTTTCGATATCCATACTGATGAAAATTCTTGTTCTTCGAGATGAAGAACTCCTTTTCAAAAGCTTCCAATTCCTCTTCGTTGTTAAAGCGTCGCGAATCTATGGTTCGGAACAAGTAATAATCCGAGGGAACAAGCTCCGGACAAAAAGCTGGGTGTGGTATCAGTTCAATTTTCTTGAGTTTATTCCGGGTCGTTCAAGCGGTATGATGTCTTGCCGTAGAAGAGCCCGGTTTCTGTAAATAAACATTTAAATAGATATACATGATATGCAAGAGATTAGTTTGTTGGTAATTCCATTTTTAAACGAATTAGAACTAATTTGTTTGTACACAAGTATTGCTATTTTTTTCCACAGTTGAATTGTTTTAATCATTGTTATCTACCACAATTCTATTCAATATCAACCATTTGTTTTTATTCAGTGAAGTGATTACAAGTATTGCTATGAACACTAATTATTTTATTCAACATAACTCATTCGTATGAACACTGTTAAATGGTTCCAAGTTTTGACATGGATCACCAACAGTTCAATTAAACATCAGTAATTTGTTTGCACACGCACAGTTAAATGATCGAACAGTTCTATTTCAAACAATTCAATTTAGCATAAGTCATTTATTTTCTCAGAGTTTAGACGTCAAACAGAAGGACACACAGTGTAACGGTTATAGGCATCAGTTCGCTAAGCTTCTAAGGAGACAATTATCTGGAGGTTGCTGGTTCAATCCTGACTGCTGGCGAGTAACAATACTGGAATACTTAACGCTTGTACCCGGTTATGGTTAACGGAATCAGAACAGGCAAGCCCCGTGGATTCAATAAAGGACGTAGTTCGAAGTTCCGTGTAGGTTACCGTGTTCGACAAACACTTGAAGGCCGAAGGACATATCGGCCGAAATGTTGTGGAAATAACACTAAAGATGAAGACAATAGTCTAAAAAAAACCTTAATGATAAAGATCATCAAGCCTCGTCTCAGAAATTTAGACAACTCAAACTGTTCTATTTGACCCATAGATAGGACCCTATCAGGTGCTACCACCCCGGCCAGAGAGGACCTGGAAGTATTGAAAGTGAAGGGGCATTCCCCAAAGCTTCATAACTGGAGCCACTCCATCAGGTTGTTTAATAACATAAACAGGACATTCTTTGGCGGGGGTTTTATCCTTCTACAGAGATGCAGTCGGGGATTGCGAAATCGTAGTAAGTGAGTTCGTACTCCAGTCGCGCCATTACGTTCACTTTCGGGCAAATACCCTTGGGAAAGGTATGAACCCCCGTATCCTCCCAGCTATGGGTTAAATAGCACCACTACTGTTCTTTTAGGAAAATGGCTTTGACATTAAATAACCTTCAAAGGTTGATATGCCATTAAAGAAAGAAACCGAAACCAGATGCAGTCGGGATATTCTATAGCCCATGCTGACTTGGTTAGGGCTATTGCTTTTTGTAGTTTACAACTTTGTTTCAGTTGTAATCATGGCTTAGACCGTTGCACACCGGGGATTTGTTGTTTAAAGAATGATGCTAATCTGGATAGAAAATTGACACTGATATGTGCTGAAACTTCTTTTACCATCCGACGTAATGTAAACTGAGCCAGAAAAGATTCGTAGGTAGTAATTACTGATTCCCCAAATCTTAAAAATGTGGGCGGTATTCCTTCTGCACCCCATAACGAGAGTGCTCCTAAAATAATGCCTCCTATTTATTTCCATGGGTGTAAAAGAGCATCCACGCCGTAGAAAGCCTGCACCAGTGGAGATGACCCACCTTTTTATAACAACCAAGACAGCGTCGTTCAAAAATGTTGTCTGCATAAATTATCTTTCACTGACTGGCCCAATTCATGTAGATGAGCCGATCGGAGCACTCCTCATTTCATAGGTCGGCAACTGTATGGGTGAACTTCCTGATTCTATTTTAGCTTGCATGTAAATGGACTGGAGGCTTTACTTTGGGAGCGTTGTATATGGTAGGTGACTCAGAGGGGGTCGTTCTGGTGAGGGGAGTATGATGTTGAAAGATCCGAAACTCCCCAATGACCCAGAAGATTAAAACATCACTGACGACACCTACTGGCACTGGTTTAAGCCTGTGTATTCAAGGTGTATATATATATATGTCGCAACCGATTTAAAACATAACTTCCAATTTCCAACTGAAATAACGTTAACAACAAAGCGTCCAGATATTGTCATTTGGTCCGTTAAAGCAAAAAAGTTTTCGTTATTGAGTTTACGGTCCCTTATGAAGAAAATTTCGACTGGGCACATCAGCGTAAGTTGGAAAAATATGAAGATCTGCGAGAACAATGTGTCAGAAATGGCTGGATAACGAATGTATTTCCTATCGAAGTCGGATGCAGACCTCCATTTTCTTAACTAATCTCGGACTTCCTCCATCGGGCAAGAGAAAATACATGGAAAAGATCCAAGATAAGGCTCTAAAGGCATCAGCGTGGATCTGGCAATCCCACAGAGCGACAACAATCTGACAAAGTCTGGTGGTGTCGTGAGATACTGCAGGGGCGCTCTGGGTTAGCGTAATGATGCTTCGGCCCCCAAACCAAACCTGAACCCAGAGTCATCTGATGAAGGCTTTGTTAGAAGCAATGCTGTTGTATAAACATCAGTTATTGTATGATACCTCCTATATCTCAGAACAGGTATTATTATGCATTATCAATTGCCAAACTCAACAGCATTGAAACTCAAAATAAAAAGATAAATGGTAACACTTCGAAACCAGAAAATAAACTTGCACAAATATATATAATCGGTATACGTATTTTTAGACTGCTACATATGGATATTTTAGGTTAAAGCTGATTTAATCATGTACACAGACAGTCCGATAATATTTATTTATGAAAAGATAATGTCGACTATTTGGGAAATGTAGATGGTAAACTTTAGAGAAAATCTTTCATTAGGTGTTAAAATTTGTGCACGAAATAATTTTCATTTTTGAAAAAAAAAACCCGATACAACACGCAAAGTAGATGCTGGATTAAGGTAAGCGCATGGCCCTCATTTTAACTACAAAATATTGTATAGTTTTATTACGTGACTAAGATTATCATAAAATCTACCTATGCGTAAATCATCCTCTCTTTGTATTGCATCGTTCATGAAACTATCTCTCTCTCTCTCATATATATATATATATATATATATATATATAAGTGTGTGTGTGTGTGTGTGTGTGTGTGTGAATGTGTGTATTGTATACTCATGATGATATCCTTAATAATAATAAGAAATAAATACAAAAGAAATATACCCGATTCAGGCAACTCTGTCTTTTCCTATACGATCGGTTTTTTTTCGTTTTGCCTTCAGTCCTTGGCGACACGAGAGAGACACAATTCATAAAAGCCTATGCAGACACTACCCTACGCACGGCACATATTGTGGTGTCTAAGATTTCAACTCATCAGATCAGATCCGAAAAACCCAACCGTTCTCTTCAACGGTCCAACCTCAACTTTAGTCTTTTTTAAAATCCTAAAATTCTCGGGACCATCTCTTCCGGGTATGATGTCAATCACCATTCAATTCACTCCCAGAGCCGTCCTGGCCCATTTTCTGTCTGAGAGTTTATAATGACAGATGATGATTGTCATTTCCTTTCTGCGCAAGCATGCTAGTGCCCTGTCTGAATAAGACACTTGAAGCAGAGACACTGAGTAGTTCAAAGCATTACCAAACTAAATAATAGAATATAATTAATCATTACATCAATTTTATATATATATATATATATATATATATATATATATATATATATATATATATATATATATCCAATGGTTTAGTGTGGGACAGAGAAGTTCATACCTTTCCTAAAGGTATTAATCCGAAAGTGAATATAATAGTACAACTGGAGTTCGAACTCACTACGATGTCTTTGACCAACACGTTAGCCCCTAAAACACGGGGACTGTGTGTGTGCGTGTGTGTCTATTGGCATAATGATTTGAGTGTTCGCCAATGGTCCGGCATACCGGGTTTCATTTCCAGGTCGAGTCATATCAAAGACTCAAAAATGGTACTTGATGCCTCCTTGCTTAACACTCAGCATTATAAATTACGGATCAAGGGTAAGTGAAGCAATCCAGGGAAAACAGTAGTGCCCCCTCCTACACCTCAATGTAGTAGATATTGAAAAGGGAACCTTCGGTTCACCCTTGCTAACGGCTGGCTTAGTTTTATATATATATATATATATATATATATATATATATATATATATATATATTAGTTATGAGTTCTTTTATGTCCTCGAAGACTATTAGCATTACCTTTTTTACTGGAGAGTCAGCATGTCTCTACTTAATAGACTCGTCATAGCAAACTCATGTTCAGCCATTTGAAAACTTGTTGTTTTTTTTAATTAAAACATTCTTTTCCACACATTCTACTGTAAATCTCATATGATTTGCACTTCTCAGTCAGAAAAGATTTGATGACAGACCTCTATTCAAGCCTAAAACACTGTTTGGTTTGCCACCATTTTGAATAGCTCTAAAATAAATATTTATGCGAGATTAAATTAATTTTTGCAATCAAATAATCCCATTATTACGTGCAACCCTTATATATGGAGAGATAGATTCTGACTTAGTTTACTTGTGTGTCATATGTTAGTTTAGTTTTATGGCACATCAACCATTGTAGGTTATATAATGCCAAATCTATTTTAGATCTCCTTTTTCTTTTTTAAGATCAGAAATAATATTGTGAATTGAACTACCATTTTATACATATAAACAGTTTTATCTCAAACAATTCAGTTTTCATTAGTACACTGTTTAGTTCTATTTGACTCATAGATAGGACCCTATCAGGTGCTACCACTCCGAGCCAGAGTGGATCTGGGAGCAATGGCAAAGAAGAGGTACTCTGCATTCCCTAAAGCTCCAGCATTACTGGAGCCTCACCATCAGATTGTTTAATGTCATATCAGGACACTCGTTGGTGGGGGTTTACCCTTCTGCAGAGAAGCAGTCGGTGTATTCTACAGCCCCAGCCGACTGGACAAACTTGTGTCATACTAGTTTTTTTTATTCCTGAAACAAACTGCAACAGTGAGGATTAAAATCACAACTCTAAAGAGTCTACGAGACGAATTTCTTTAATATTAGGCTACCATAAGCGTTTCAAACCTCATAAATATTTACTTATTTCATCTTAATCTTGCCGGAGGCTGCAAATATGGAAAACGACTTACCATCAGACTCATTAAAACTTAATATACAGTCAGAAAAGCTGTCCATATGTATCATGAGATCCTATTATGTTCTCTTGTATCTATCTCGCTTCAATGCGCTCTTTTATCCATCCATCCATCCATCCATGTGCACTTCTATCCATCCACCTACTGCTTGCTTTTCTATCCATCCATCCTCTTATCATGTGCTCTTCTATCCATTCATCATGTGCTCTTCTATCCATCACTATCCATATTTACCTAACCCCTCCGCTCGGGCAGGATATGACACAATGTCAATTTTTTAGCGGAGTTTAACAGGTTTGAATTCAGAGTTTTCCTTCTCCTAGACTAGTTGCCTCACCAAGGCTGAAGAACCTAGTCTGCCCTGCTATTTACCCATAGCTGGAGGGAGAATAATTGGATTCGTACTTTTCCCAAGAGTATTAGTGCTATGTTAACTGCAATCAGTCTCGTACAGGATTTGAACTCGTATCGCCGTGTCCATTTTCCTACGACGATAACCATTTCACCACGGGCACCTCCAATCACTATCACTTGCTTTTATATCTATGTAGCTATCATATGTCATAACCATCGTGTATGCATTTACCCTTTTCTCTGTTTATTTGCTCACACTTATTCATACATGTATAAACGATAACAAATTACATCCACAGACACAATCACATTGTACACAATCTTTTTAGCTGTTAACGTTTCCAACGCAAAATCTTGCACAAACAACGCGTAAATCACATTTTCTACGGGGCATTCAAACGTGTATTGAAAAATACAAACGCATACAGGCGCTAATTTAGCCATTTGTCCGTTACCAATTTACTCTCATATCTTCATAAATTCCCCACGGATAAAAAAAAAAACTCATGCAACAGCTACCATACAAATAACTTTAATAGGTGATCGTTGATCGAGGCAAGGACGAAGACAACTTAAATTAAACTGCGAAGGAATCATATGGAGCCAACGAAAAGAAAGGATTAAAAAATGATGGAAGAACGAAGAAGAACCAAAGCAAATGTCAAATTATCATAACAGCGGGAGAGAGATGAGTCGTTAAATTTGTTCACAAAAGGCGTTGGCCCAGTGAACACAATGATTAGATCACTTGTCATTGGGTTGTCTGCGGCGCCGGCTTCATAACAAATTGGAGCGTATCGTTCAATTTCGCGGGTATGGAATGATCAATTGCTCATCGCTGGCGAGCGCTGACAAGGCGGGAAATTGGTCAATTCGCTGAGATAAAGACGAACAAGTGGAAACAAGGAAAGTCCATTCGGCTAAAAGAATCAAAGTTAAAAAAAAAAAAAAAAAAAAAAAAAAAGAGAGGAGGCAGAATCAAAAGAGGGTGGATAATGAAGTGAGAATTTTGAAAGGTAAAGGTTTGTGCTGAAGGAAATAATGAAGGGGAAAAGAGGAATGGAAAACAGAGAGAGAAGAAGATACAAAACGAAAGATGATATAAATTACGAGAGAGAGAGAGAAACAAAGATAGAAAAAGATAAAAAATGAAAGATGAAATAGACTGAGAGAGAGAGGCAATCAAAACGAAAGAAATAATCGAACGAAATAAAAAAAAAAAAAGAATATATCTGAATGAGAGAAATAAAAAGAGAAAGATTAGCAATCATGAACTTAAAACAAAATAAGTATATAAAGGTTTTGGGAGATTTATTATCAAGAATGGATAAAAAATGGCTTTTAATTGTTCAATGCTGGTATGAGCAGAGCCGATTTAAAATTTCACGTGTGTCAACATCCTATTTACCAACCCCTCCGCTCGGGCAGGATATGACACAAGGTCGATTTTTAAGCGGAGTTTAACAGGTTTGAATTCAGAGTTTTCCTTCTCCTAGACTAGTTGCCTAACCAAGGCTGAAGAACCTAGTCTGTCCTACTATTTACCCATAGCTGGATGGAGAATAATTGGATTCATACCTTTCCCAAGGGTATTAGTGCTATGTGAAATGCAATCAGTCTCGTCGAGGATTTGAACTCGAGTCGCCGTGTTCATTTCCTACGACGATAACGGGCACATCCACGGGCACATCCACGTGTGTCAACATGATCATCAAATCCTTCTCTCACAGAGAGAGAGAGAGAGTAGGAAATGATACAATTAAAGATTTGAATTTCTATTCAAACACTTAGAAATATACTAATTACCGAAGAACCATACAAATGATCTCTTTATGTAAAATACCTGCACTCATGTTGAGGTTATGGACAATATCTCAGATGTGTGTTTGGAAAAAAAAAAAGACATAACGAGAGATACATATACTATTTAACCGACGCTCCTATCGTACGGAGTTTGCTAGTATCTCGCCTTGAAAGAAAGAAATTGATTGCTCTCGGTTCTACTCCAAACCTCAGTCATATCGATTGATCGTCTCTAATATGGATGTAGGTATTATTTATTTATGTTCAGTTTGGGTGCGATATTTATTTTCTTGGTGGGAGTGCTTCAGTGAGCGTGTTCGTTGTTGAAGTTGTTGAGTATTTTATTGCCGGTGTTGAATGGTAGATTTTAATGTCTGGTTGTTTATTTTGACTGCTGATGGCTTCAAGAATTTGCAGGCGTTTTTTGTTGTTATCTTAATTGATAATTTTGGTTTTACTAGTGAGAATTTATCGTATCTTAGCAAATACAAATTCATTGGTATTATTATTTTGTGCTGTAGGTTTAGGTTGCTTGATGGCACTATAATCATTGAGGGGGTTAAGGAGGCGAGAAAGAGTGGAGATTGTTGTATGGCCAATGTAAGTATTGTGATTTATTATCGCACCCAAATTAAGCAACACCTATATTGCTTCTGAAGACAATCAATCGAAAGTATTTTGGAGGAAAACCTAGGGCAACTTCTCTCTCAATCATACAGATAGAAAAGAAACTAGCAAGAAAGCTACAGAGAATAAACAAAACAAACAAACGTAAGATCATGAAAAGAAATGTTTCGTGGTCTTTAACCAAACTTGTATGAACAATAACTTGCTATATATATATATATATATATATATACACACACACGTGCGAATGTTGATCAAGAAGTTCTAAGCCTCACAAAGAAAGAAGAACACAGCAGATTTTTTTTGTTGTGGTAACAGACTACTACTTTTTATAGAACTAGAAAAACTCATTCAGATTCCTGTCTAAATTTCGGTGCCAGTGTGAATCCTACAAAGGTTAAAAGGTGTGCTAATACAAAGCTAATACCTTGGTGAAGATTAGAACTTTTTGAACAACGCTCGTGTGTGCCTCGGCTTGAAGCATCTCGTGGGTCTAGCCACACTGAAGAGTTGTGATATAACGAAACAGACTGGCTGTGGATGGCACACACACACACACACACACACACACATACACACACACACACAATATGTGTGTGTGTGTGTGTGTGTGTGTGTGTGTGTGTGCATACAGTCTCGTTAGATGTCATTGTTATTGAGCTTTTCTTCATCCAATACGCAGTTCTTAGGTTGTTTACGGTGCCTGCAGTTAGTAAGAGGTCTCTCATTTAAGAATTCACTGTTACTGGAGTCGTAAATAATACGACCAATCAATACGTCGAAATTCACTTGAGATAAAACTCCTGGTTTTGAATCCAGAGTTTCCCTTCTCCTAGACTGGTGTCCCACCAAGTCTAAAAAGACTCAATATTATTTTGCCCATAAAAGAATACACAGTCACACATTATATATCAAGCACGTGTCGTGCATAATTAGGGTAGACAATCAATTGATCTTCATTAAGTAAATTGTTTAAAAAGTGTTTTCGTTATAAAATATTTAAGATTTTCAAAGAAAATTTTCTTCAAACACAGGCATCATTCTCTTGTGTCTGGATTCATATGGTAAATATTTAAAAAAAATCTTTTCTAAATTGTAAATTAGAACCCTTTCATTAGCTCCTGCAAATTGCGCGTCTGACGATTGGGTACAGCTCATGAAACTAGTAGTAGCACGAAGAAAGTTTTCGTAAATGAAATCTGTTTTCATCAACGATTTTAGGACACACACACACACACATATATATATATATATATACGGTGTTACCAGTAACGGAAAATATTACTATTGTTATTTACTAAGTTAAAGGTAATTCTAGTTTTTTTTTATTTTATATAAAACACGAATGAAAGTTTTGTAATTCTTTCGCAAATTCCCACTCCAACGTCACTAAAGAAATAATTCCGAAATTCGTTTTGAAAATATTTTCATATACCGATTAGACTTCAGTTAAAAATTTACTTCCGCATGTAATTATCCACAGAACGAGCTTTATTAATAATTGATAATCAGCTTTTATTATTTTTAATAGCCCATTACAGCTGCTTCATGCTTATTACAATAAATCAGCTATTATAAGTTTTTAAATACCTTTTAAAAATCCATTATTATTATCCTATTTATATAAATTCAGCAATTGATAAAAAATACAGAATAGTATAAACCAAAAAGTGTTAAGTGTGTGTATGCATACTTAGGTACATTTGTAAGTCTTTCAGGGGAAAAATTACTTGATTTAATGTATAATTTTCAATATAAAATCCTTTGTTAATCGACTTAATCCCATAGACCAAGCATAATACAGTGAACAGTCTAATAAAATCCAGTTCATATTTACGTATCAAGTGATATACTTATTTAACCACTCTTATACACACAAAGACAGGGAAAGTAAGTGACCTTACTCTGTTTCACTAACACATAAAGCGTTGGTAAAACGCTTAAATTCAGATTTTGTCATCTAGGCTGGTTACACTACAAGGGCTAGAGAACCCAATCAGCCCAATTTTACCCTTAACTGGGGATGGGACAGAATAAGATTTTGATTCCTGTCTTTCCCAAGAGCATTAGAACGAAGTCATTGCAAACGCGTTCAACCTAATTTTGTACTCTGATGATTTCATTTTTCGAGAAGCAAACCGGAGATGTGTGTATATATATATATATATATATGTGTGTGTGTGTGTGTGTGTGTGTGTGGTTAAGCAACAGTCTTTCATTTAAGCATGTTTGATTAAATACACATTTTGTCTATATAATTTAATTAAGACACTTTCAAGTTTCATGATAAGTGTCTTGGTTTCAGGTTGGAATTGGTGGATGAATTTACCGAAATTGTCCCGAGCCATCCTCCTCTCGAACTATCTTCCTTAACGAACTTAAGAATATAAAACAAAGCCTCATCAATAACGGGTTTCCCAACTACATTGTTGATACCGAAATAAAACATTTCATTACTAAAACTGAACAACATAACATACACAATACTCTAAATCATAAATAATCAATAAACCTTTACTACAAAAACCAATTTCATAGTAATTATAAGATAGATGAACATATATATAAAAAAAACCTTACCCCCCAAAATGTTCTCGCTATTTATCCTACCAAAAATGTAAGACTTATCATTTACTACAACAAATTTAAAACCTCCAACCTAATTATTTCTAATAACACTTACCCCTCCACCGAACTTCTTTATAAGACAAACGTCGTATATATGTTCAAATGTCCCTTGGGAGACTGTGCCTTCAAAGAAAATAATGCGTATGTTGGTCTTACTGTTAAAACTCTTTCTAAACAGCTTACAATGCACCTTAATGATTTTAGCTCTATAGTCTTACATCTTAAAACCCATTCTATTCCCAAATCCGAAAAATTCTAGTTGAAAACACCACTATGATAGCACACGAAATTAATAAGCAACGACTACAAATCCTAGAAGCCGTACATATAAAAACGAAAAGACCTAAAATTAACAGAAATAATTTTGAAAATAGCGACAATGTTTTGAAATGCCTATAGCTTTTTTTTTTTTTTTTTTTTTAAATATTCCATATTTCTTTTCCGTTTATAGCGTTCTGTTTTTTTGTATTCATTAACATTTAAGTTTTATACAACTCTGTGTTTACGTAATTTTGCAATGTTAACTTTCAAAACACTTTAAAAAAACACTTTTTTATATATGCTAGTAACCCCTGATGATGACCTATGAAAAGCCCGAAAGCGCTCGGGACAATTTTGGTAAATTTTTACACCAATTCTAACCAGAAACCAAGGCACTTATCAAGAAACGAAAGGATCTAAATTAAATTGTATAGACAAAATGTGTCTTTATTATTTGATCAAACATATATATATATATATATATATATATACACACACTAAACCTACTATTCCAGAGCTATGGAAAATGGGACGGTTTAAATGACTAACTTAAAGTCACCAATACACATATTCGAAAACCGAAGCAATGAGAGTATCAAATGAAAGTGGCGTCAGCCAGCGCGACAGACACGAAAGCGTCCAATCAGTTTGTTCAGCAGTTTAATGAATTTTCTGATTGCAATTCGGAAAGCCGGAAAATGCAACCCAAAGATTGTCAAATAAGAAATGACACTGGATTTACAAATGTTAATTTCATTATTTGACAGCCGCGTTTGTCTTCATTATGGCACAAGCACGAGAAAGATAGGTTTGTGCACACGAGTGTATGTGTCTGTGTATGTTCTTATCGGTATGAACAAATGTGTTAACAGGAGAGAGAGAGAGAGAGAGAGAGAGAAAGAACAGATTTATACATTAACCCAACCACTACGCAAGAGCAAGATACGACACAAGGTAAATTTTTAAGTGGAGTTTTCCTTTTCCCAGAGTGGTTGTCATATCAAGGTTAATAAACTAAGTCTGCCCTTCTAGTCATTGCTATCTGAAGGGAAAATAGTAGGATTCATACCTTTTCCAAGGGTATTAGCGCTCTGTGAAATGCAAACAGCCTCGTCTACTATTTAAACATAGGTCACCATGTCTCTTTCGTACGATGGTAACTATTACACAACGAACGCCTCCCCAGAGCAAACCTATACAGATAGGTAATTACGGTTTGATCGTTTTTAACTGAGAGTGAGATAGAGTTTTTTTTTTGTCGTTATTTAAAGCTAAAACCTGTTTTATATATGTTAAGTACCAGTAAGTGAAACCATTTCCACTGTGTGAAAATTATATATTTTACAGAGTTTTAATTAGGTCTAAGAGTAGACTTCAAAAGGAACAATCCATACAGAATATATAATATCAATATATTCTAATAGAGCGTTCAATGCATGGTTATTTATATATAAGAATATATAAATATATGTAAATGTATAAAAATTCAAATGCGGAGCAATTATTAATATCAAATAAAACCCAACAGATGAAATCCATTATGTAAAAAATTATTTACCATCCTCGGAAAAATGTGGTTATTGAAATAATTTATAATAGATTAAATCTGTTGAGGTTTACTTGATATTGATATTACATAATTTATAAGCAAATAATCTGCATTTTAAAACGAGCTTTAAGATCTCATTTGTTCGCACACATTTAACTTAGTTTAAACAAATTAGATCAAACAACTTGAAAAATGTAAGCTACTTGCTTACAAATAATAATCAATCTCTCTCTCTCATATATATATATATATATATATATATATATATATATATATATATATATATATATATATAAATCGGTCAGAATGAAACGCAGTTTCTTCCAGGCAGCGGTCGTATCGATACTGCTGTATGGATGCACTACTTGGACGCTAACTAAACGGATGGAGAAGAAGCTAGACGCTCAATTACACAAGAATGCTGCGAGCAATATTGAACAAGTCCTGGCTGCAACACCCCACAAAGTATCAACTATACGGCCACCTGCCTCCCATCACGAAAACTATCCAAGTTAGACGAACCAGACATGCAGGACACTGCTGGAGAAGCAGGGACGAGCTCACAAGTGATGTACTCCTATGGACCCCCACATATGGCCGGGAAAAAGTAGGACGACCAGCTCGAACATACATTCAGCAGCTATGTGAGGATACGGGATGTAGCCCAGAAAACCTGCCAGAGGGGATGAACGATAGGGAGAAGTGGCGAGAGAGGGTCAGGGATATCCGTGCTAGCGGCACGACATGATATATATATATATATATATATATATATATATATATATATATATATATATATTCATATTCGTTTCCACACAGTTAAATGGTGTCAAGTACTGCAATTCAACAGTTGTAATTCTTCTTATCAAGTATTCCTATCGAAAAAAATAATTTGGACACAACTCTATGGTTTCAAATAATAGGTATAATCCTTGATCATTTATAAAACAGTTCTATTTGACTCACAAAGGGGACTAACAGGTTCTCGGAAGTTGGGTTTGCTTTCTTGGTTTAATGGCATATGAATTTTCGGGGGTTATTTAACCCCAAAGCCATCCTTGTAGAAAGACAGTCGTGGTACTATTTAACAAAGAGATGATGGGGGTGATAAAAGGGTTCATACCTTTCCCAAGGATGATAGACCGAAAGTGAGTATAATTCCCTCACTGATGTTTGATCTTTCTCTCTACGATGTCCCAGTAAGTTATCTACAAAGCCACGGAGACTCATCCACATGGATGAGAGTGGGAGATTATATATATATATATATATATCTCAACCACTCCACTCGGGTAGGATACGACACAAGGTCAATTTTTAAACGGAATTTAACAGGTTTGAATTTAGAGTTTTCCTTTTCCTAGACTAGTTGGCTCACCAAGGCTAAAGAACATAGTCTGCCCTACTATTTACCCATAGCTGGAGGGATAATAATTGGATTCATACCTTACCCAATGGTATTAGTGCTATGTGATATGCATTCTGTCTCGTCCAGGATTTGAACTCGCGTCGCCATGTGCATTTCCTGCGACGATAACCACGCGCACCTCCAATATATATATATATATATATATATATATATATATATATATATATATATATATATGTATATACACACATATAGCGAGAGAGAGAAAGAAAGAGAGAGCGGGTATGGATAGGTACGTGATTAAGGTTTGATCGTTTAAATAAAGGGTTTTTGTGTGTGAGTTTATGTGAGTATACGATAGATAAATAGATAGCTAGATTGTAAGCAGACTTCTATCGAGAGATAGACGATGAAGATTTGATCGTTTAATAAAGGATCCTGTCTGAGAAAACAGAATTTACTTTTCATTCTATGAACATTTTCCTCACAGTCTATGATACTTGGTGCGACAATGTTCGTCTGAAAATCATAACCTTATGACGGCATTTAAATCCTTAAGACCGAGTCAAAAAACTGAGCAATAGCTGAAGAAATATGTGTCAAAACTGATTATTCCCTTTGAGTAAATCAAAAGAAACTTTGGGCTTTTAAATCGGCTCAGCATAGCCAAGAATAAAAACTAATTGTAACGCGTTCGTTGGAAAAAAATCGGCAGACGATTTTTTAAGAAGTTGAATGATGTATGAACTGCTGGTATATAAATTGGGTTTGGCTGTATATCAACTCTTGTTGGTTATTCATTATTAAATCCTGTTTATATATAGACCTTTGTAAGTGAATAGTTTATACGTAGTATTATTTTTTAACAAGCCAGAGTAGATTTGTTTGCTCAGTGTTAATTGGTTTCAAAAATTGTTCATTAACATTAGATTTTCTATAGATGAAGTATTCCGATCGATGCAGTTCCGTGTCATAACGAGAACACGGTCAAAAGTATTGCTAACACTATTCTATTTAATATCAATAACGTCTTGGTTCATTGATTGGTTGTGTTTTGTAGCATATCAGTTCTTGTATATTATATAACGCCGAATACTGTTATATATAAAAGGATTTGGTATTGAATAACATAGAAACAATGGTATATCGATATCAATACCCACATCTTACATATATATATATATATATATATATATATATATATATATATATATATATATATAGCTGCACATACGCATACACACATATATATATATATATACACACACACACACACCTACACACACACGTACATACATCAACAAATACAGACATACATCTAGAGAGAGACACATACACACAAATACATGCATACATTTAAACAGATTTAGTTTAACAAAATTGACAATAATCATAGTTCTATCAATCCTTTGTAAGAATTTTGGAATATAGATTGTTCTATTTATTTAAAACATTTTAAAATATTATCGCTAATAAAAGAATAAAATTTATAATTTACTATGCAAAAGTTAAAACATTAAATTTAGTCGTTAATTATAATTCTTTCCTTCCCACAAAGATAATGGGGAAAAAAAAACAATGTTATTTATCAATTTAAATGTCCGTTGGAAGATTACAAAACGCTAAATTACATTGCCTACACCACAACAAAATAATCAAGGTGGCTCACTTTATACCTATCAGATTTTAGCTCGCTATGTCAACATTTAACAAACAATTGTCTTACTGGAACATATAGAAATATTTTAGGGAATAATACAAAAATACTGCATGCAAACAAAAACGATATTAAAAATCCTAGAAGGTCTGTATATAAAAATTAGTCAACCCACTATTAATAAAATTAACTTTGAAAGTTGTGAAAATATTTTAAAATGTTTAAAATAGAACAATCTAGATTCCAAAATTCTTACAAAGGCTAGAACAAATTTTATTCTACTTCACGTCATAGAAATATTTAAGAATAAACTGCCACTACCAGTGAGCATCATCTTGGTGATATAAACAAGTCTCACCTTGGTGATAAAACGAAAATAAGATAATAATTTAGTTTAAATACTAAACAGCTTTAATTTAGAAATAAACATGTAATATAATCGCGGAGGGATTTCGTTTTAGTTAGGCTGAGAACCTTTCGCTTAGTGCACGGGTTAGTTAGGTGCACACATTGAGCGCAGGTGTTCACGCGCGCGCAGGGCGGATGTGTCAATCAGAAATGTCACAATAAAACCCCCAGATAGGAAATGGGACGTGAATGACGTCATGCCCGGAAGCGCTGAGGATTTGAGGGATTTGAAAAAAAAAAAACCCAGTTAGTTGAGATTCAGACCTGGGCGAGGCCAGACGACTTTGTGCGCTGCACGTTGGTTGGGTGAGTTGGAGTTGAGATTTAAACTCCGAACGAGAAAGTCGAATTTCGGAGCTCACCGAGGCCAGACCAGTAGTTTACGGTGGGGGTGCCGCACATGCTGGGGTTCAGATGGAAAAGTCAGCATAGAAAGAAATTGTGTCTATCTCTCCTCATGTCGAAAAACCTTAAACTCAAAAAGGTAATAAAAAGTTTCGTACCTGAACCAATTTTGTGTATTTCGGGATTCCCTATGTACATTTCATGTATTCATATCTTGGTCGATCTCGTGGACCCATCACATTATATATTACAAACATACATATTATTGCCCAGTCAGCTGGGGCTGTAGAATACACTGACTGATTCTCTGCACAGGGGTAAGACCCCCCCAAAAAAACGAGTGTCCTGGATAGGACACTAAACAATCTGATGGTGATGTTCCAGCAGTGCTGGAGCTTTGGGGAATGCGGAGTACCCCTTCATTGCCATCGCTCCCAGGTCCACTCTGGCCCGGAGTGGTAGCACCTGATAGGGTCCTATCTGTGGGTTAAATAGAACTAACAGCATACTTATGCTAAAAGGAATTGTTTGAGTAAACTGAATAGCTTGAAATAGAAATGTTTTTCACAATTAAACCGTACTTACATTTAAACTACGTGAATATGCTTAACTGAATTATTTGAAATGAACTGTTTTTCGACATTAAAACTGTATTTACAATTAAATGAATTGTTACATATAACTACTTGAATAGTTTGAAATAGAAATGTTTTTGACAAACTGTGTACTTATGCTTAACTGAATTGTTTTAAATAGAACAGATTATTCCCATAAAAATGGATTTGGCGTTAAATAACCTACAAAGGTTGATATGCCATAAAACCCAACAAACAACAAGCAAACATTCATATTACCTTGATAATGGTTCTGATAAAAATAGAAAGTACTTGGTATACCACAAATAGTCCCTTTGGAGAAATCATTAACAAATTTCAAGATCGCAACATAAAAAAACAAAACAAAAAACATTAAGACTCTTGAAAGAAAAAAAAAAGTTCAACAGGGATTCCGTTTTATTTAACCAAGCTTGTTTAAATGAAAAGAGGCTGCCTAAATACACCTTTATATATATATGCGAGTGTTTGCACACACACACACATATATATATATATATATATATATATATATATATGCGAGTGTGTGCACACACACACACATATATATATATATATATATATATATGCGAGTGTGTGCACATATATATATATATATATATATATATATATATATATGTGTGTGTGTAGTCGGAGCATACATATGTTTGTTTGCGTGTATGTATATATATATATATATATATATATATATAGATATAGATCGATGGATACACACACACAAATGTATTAACCAACCCCACCACACGGGTAGGTTATGACACTAAGTTAAATTTTAAGCGGAATTTAAAAGGTCTCTTAACAAGAAGCCAGTCTGCTCTTTTATTTACCCATAGCCATATGTGTTAAATTAGCTCGAGAAATTATAATTATATCTATTTTTGCATTTATTAACAACCGGAACATTCGCGATAGTTTTAAAATTTGGAGATACTTCGCAGACGACAATGTTTGATTTGCTTAGAACAATTTCGAGGATCAAAATCCAAAATAATTTTAAAAACCTTCCACTTCAAAAAATATTAAAAACAAAATTTCTTGGTCAATTAGATTCAAAGGGCAACCATCAACTTCCTTTAAGCTCATTTCGAGCCATCCTAAAGTTTCTAAATAAGAGAAGAAATAAATATCTTCCAATAATTGTGGATTTGTCTATGCTTAGTCAACAGTCAGTATGGAAGTGTCTATTCTGACAGTAAATATTGTTATTTAATACCTTTCGGTTTATTTCTCCATAGTGAAAATCTACTTTCTATTCTTTCAAAAATTCATTTCAAATCGTTAAATTTTTCTTAAATTAATGTGGTTTACATTTATTATTGCTTTATCAGCAGAAGGTTACATAAATGTATTTAAGGCATAATTAGGTTTTCTCTCTCCTATAGTAACATACACAAAAGAATTTTTCACAAAAAAAAATATGTCCCTTTTTTTTTTTTTTAAATTACTGCTATATTTCATTAATGTCTACGCTCTGGCTAACATTATCTTTCTTTACAAGAAAGGATTTTGTACTTATGTTTTTCAGCAAACGTTCGCCTTAATTTCAAGGAATAAAACTAAGATTGTTGATTGGATTTTTATTTATTGAATTTCTTTTTTATCCGCTCACAGTTTCGTTTGTTTTTTTTTGTTTAATAGCATTCCAACCGTGGTGGGTTATTTTAGTACCAAAGGCATTCTCGTAGAAAAACAATAGTGGTACTGTTTAACTCGTAGCTGAAGAAAGAAGTAATGTGAATTCGAGATTTTACATATATCAAGTGAGCAAGAAGAGGGTGGATTTTGAAGAGAAACGAATAGACCGAGGGAAACTTACTTTAAATCATTCTTTCCTAGATTTGTTGAATGATAGCTCACAACAAACTGTTTTTTTTTCGTAATTTGGTTTATTAACAAGGAGGTGGGTGGATCGACCTAGAAATTTACTTTTAAGAAATTAAACGAAGCATTAAACAACGAGATTTGGTTTGGTTTCTTTTGTTTAATGCAATATAAACCTTAATATTTTTATTGCACACCTTATTCTTGTCGAACAGTTGTGGTGCTATTTAACCCATAGCTTATTCGTGGGATTAGGGACTCATACCTCTGACCGATAAAATGAAACGCAGTTTCTACCAGTCAGCGGTCGTATCGATACTGCTGTATGGATGCACTACTTGGACGCTAACTAAACGGCTGGAGAAGCTAGACGGCAATTACACAAGAATGTTGCGAGCAATATTGAATAAGTCCTGGCGGCAACACCCCACAAAATACCAACTATACGGCCACCAGCCTCCCATCACGAAAACTATCCAAATTAGACGAAACAGACATGCAGGACACTGCTGGAGAAGCAGGGACGAGCTCATAAGTGATGTACTCCTATGGACCCCCACATATGGCCGGGCAAAGCAGGACAACCAGCTCGAACATACTTTCAGCAGCTATGTGAGGATACGGGATGTAGCCCTGAAGACCTGCTAGAGGGGATGAACGATAGGGAGTAGTGGTGAGAGAGGGTCAGGAATATCTGTGCTGGCGGCACGACATGATGATGACCTTTCCCAAGTATATTAGTCCTAAAGTGAACTCTTTAGTGCGACTGAGGTCGAACTTGCTTAATATATTGTCACAGTCATTGTACATTAGCCACTACGTCACAGAGACCCCCCCAATAAAAATGTACGGAAAAAAGAACGAATTCGTTTTATTTGTACTCGTGTAGATGAATGGCTTAAACCAACGATGAAATGATAATAAATTCTCTACACGCAAAAAAAAAAAAAAAAAAAATCAAGTAGAAATTGAATAGGAGTAAGATGTAAATAATTACAGCAATAAAAAGTTGGGGAAAATTAGCACAAGTCCTGGCTGCAACACCCCGCAAGGCACCAACTATACGGCCACCTGCCTCCCTTCATGAAAACTATCCAAGTCAGACGAACCAGACATGCAGGGCACTGCTGGAGAAGCAGGGACGAACTCATAAGTGATGTACTCCTATGGACCCCCACATATGGCCGGGAAAAAGCAGGACGACCAGCTCGAATATACATTCAGCAGCTATGTGAGGATACGGGATGTAGCCCAGAAGACCTACCAGAGGCGATGAACGATGGGGAGAAGTGGCGAGAGAGGGTCTGGGATATCCGTGCTAGCGGCACGACATGATGATGATGAAGTATTAATATACTACTACACCAACAAGAGTAAACATCAGCAACAACAAAAATAACTGTAGTAGGACTAACAACAACAAGTGCACTATTTACTTGTAGTGTAAACAGTTCACAGTAAAAATAAAATAAAAATAGTCATGATTGATTGGGAAAGTTCATCCACTGGGAATTGTACCAGAGACTAAAATTTGGCCATGCTGACAAATTCTTTATGCGCAAATCAAAGCCTATCCTAGAAAATGAGACACAAAATTCTCTAAGACGTTAAGATAAATAGATCATCCAATCTCGACTAGGTAACCAGACCGAGTTTGAATTTAGAAAATAACCCGTCATCTAGTAGATTTTGAACCTGTGGAACATGATGGTGCCACCAGTTGTAGCTGGGGCCTTTGAAACAATCTAAAAATCCAGGGAAAAGAGATTGGCAGTCAGAAAAATAGGGACTACAACACTTTCAATATCAGCTAGAATACTTAGTAGAGTCCTGGAAATCTGAGGAGACTTAGATTTTAGTGTAAAAAGAACATACACACACTCATATAGAGTAAGTGATGAATGAGGAGTTGAGGAGGAACTTGAACCGGTTGGGTAGGATCTTTTTCTGTCTTCAATTTCTGAGATAATTAATTGCAGTGAAATGAAGCTGGTGCTTATTAGGCTAAGTTCCTGGATTTCGGCTTATTTTGGTGACCATTGTCCGCTATGGAATTAGAGTGGAAATCGAGGAACTTAGGAATTACTATGATTATTTCTTTTTCTTATAATTATTATTATAACAAAGTAGAAAAAAAAAGCTACTTTAACCAAGAAGTGATCATTAGTCCTTAAAAACGATAGTTAGAAAGAAGGAAATTATTTTCTGATAGTAATAAGACCGTTAATAACTTCGTAGACTTGCCAAAGCAAAACCAATATTTCTAACTAGTTATTGATACAAAAATAGCAACTTACTTAAGGAAATAAACAGTTAATTGAGCTTAAATAGACGGAGTTTAATAGTGAAAAGTAGAAAAAAAATCTAGCTCTTAATTGACGGTTCAGTAGATAAAATCGAGAAGTGTTTATACATTAACTGGAAAAATATTATACACTTTTTTTGTTCTAATAGGTTTGCATCGGGAATATGGGTGAGGGATAAACCCTTATTTATTGTAAAAAAAAAAAAAATTAAAAAATTACAAATTTGGCACAAGGCTGCAAAGTGCGGGTGGGGAAGGTTGGTGATCACAATCCTAACTTTTAACTTAACTAGTTCCATTCATTGACCTAATACGTACTTCAATAATGCATTCACCATAACAACACCACCACTCTTAAAGTCTTTTATGCTACAGTCACCAAAACAAATCAATCGCTCAATGAATCTCCAACCTAATTCTATGTTCAATTATTTATTATTAAATTAATAGCAAAATTGGCACGAGACCACAAAAGTGGAAGGGGAGGCTGGTCATCACTAAACTCACTTTTAACTTAACTTGTTCCATTTATTGACTTAATACGTACTTCAATAATACATTCTCCATAATAATAGAATTATTCGAAATGCTTTTCATACTAAAGTCGCCATTGGCACCTCTGGTTGTGTAATGGTTAGCAAGCTAGAATAACAAACCTACACGAGTGAGTTCGAGTCTCATTGGGTGCCTCATTCATTCGGCCTTGTGTCAGATCGAAACAAAGAACTTCGTAAATTACTTCGACAGTTAGCAAAACAAGTCAATAGCTCATTGAATCTCCAACCTAAGCCCATATTTACATCTATGTGAGGGAGAGGGGAACAATTTTAAAATTTCAATTACAAAAATACCGAGGGATAAACCATATTATGTTCCTATTTCTTGTGCATTTATGTGATTATTACTGTTTTGGATATATTATCTTGCTACGTTTAAGAGCATTTTCCTATTCCATTGTGGATTGATCAAATATGTTTGGGTTACTGGAGTTTGTTATTAGTCGGTGAGCTATAAATTTGTGAATGCATTTTGTGATCGTGGATGATCGAATTTCATGCTTGTGTATACTGGTGAGTTCTTTCTATATGGTTACCATGTACCATAATTCAAATCGAATGTAACCTCAAGAAAATTAACTGTTTTAAGTTTGACGATATTTTCAAATCCAAACAAAGCTTTTTGAATATTTTTCATCAACTGCTTTCTGGCACAAACCTTTCTACTTTTACAGTTCTTTAAATATAACCTGTCATTATGGTAAAGTCTGGTACATTTTTTAATGAATTTCTAAGTTATTTTCCACTGAGTGAAAATGCCTATTACACAAGCTTAAATTCTGAAAAAACTCCCTCTACTAATATCAAACATTTAGTATTTTTTTAGTCCATATTACATTTTCACGAAATTTAGATTATTATTTGCAATACTTTATTATTTTAACCTGTTCATCGTCAACAAAAGATCAATTTTCTTAATATGAAACTGAATGAAAACACTTACCTGAATTTGGTGTATCGTGGAACCCATTAATGTTATTTTTTGTATTTTTCCTTTGATTCAAATTTAGTTTACCCCTCAAGATGTTTTCTAAGATCATCTTGTCAATGCTTCCTGTTTGGTCTTTGTGGAATTTAATAGTTTGAATTTTGCGTTTGTTCACAATCTCCTTAAGGTCCTTGATTGTGTTAAAAAAAAAACGGTTTCTTGAAACTATTTTATTTATATAGGTGTGCTTTTTCAAGATGGCCGCAATATTGCCGCCTTCAGAGTTGAAATTCATTTTCCCAACGATTCGGTCTTTGTTTGCATAGTTTCGTAACGGTTTCATTTATTAAGTTTTCCTATTTATTTTATGTATTAACATTTTTTTTCGATTTATCAGCTTTAACGAATATATTTTTGATTTCCTGATTTTTACTTTTTTGTCCTGTTGTGATTCTTTTTTTAAATTTTTTTATATAAAAACTTTATCCCTCGATTACTGAAAAGCTACTCATCAAACAGTTCTATTTGACTAATAGATAGGACCTTATCTGGTACAACCACTCCTGGTGAGAACGGACTGAAGAGCAATGGTAGTGAAGGGGTACTCCACTTTCCCCAATGCTCCAGTACTGTAGCCTCCCCATCAGATGGTTCAGACTCATATCACTGACACACGTTGTCGGAGTGGGGAGTCTTACTTCTCTGTAGAGCAGCAGTCAGCATATTTTGCGGCCCTAGCCGATTGGGCTTAATACAAAATAGAATTGTTACTCTTAGAAATATCTGAAACCATTAAACTGTATGCCAACAACCGAGTTTTAACTCATTAAAAAAGTTACTTCCAAACTATTTACTTACTAATCACACACACACACACACACACACGTGTATGTGTGCATGATTATGAAAATCAAAATTTCCTTTACTTGAAGTTTCATCTGCGATGCACAATCATCAGACAGAAAAGATATTCTATAATAATTATTATCAGATTATTATTCGCAATTTTTCTCGCATGTCCATCTAATAATAGAGCACACAACTTCTAGGAATGTACTTCTAGGGTTTATATATATATATATATATATATATATATATATATATATATATGATTAGAAGAAAAACTCTATAGACCGTCATTTGGCAATAATAAATTTATTTCAGCTGGTCATTCTATATGAGAAACCAACCTCTTCAGGTCGCTAATTACATGAATTTGCTCTGTATGAAATTTATATATTGATTATTATACATTGAGCACTCCTAGTGATTTATAAGATTACTCTTATGTATTCTCAAACTGAATCATTCCCAACCCATCTGTGGATATATATATATATATATATATATCATCATGTCGTGCCATCAGCACGGATATCCCAGACCCTCTCTCACCACACGTCCCTATCGTCCATTGCTTCCGACAGGTCTTCCGGCACAGAGCTGCTGTATGTAGGTTCGTGCTGGTCGTCCTGCCTTTGCTCGTCCATGTGAAGGAGTCCACAGGAGTACATCACTTATGAGCTCGTCCCTACTTCTCCAGCAGTGTCCCGCATGTCTGGTTCGTCTAATTTTGATAGTTTTCGTGATAGGTGGTAGGTGGCCGTACAGCTGCTGCTTTGTGGGGTGCTGCCTCCAGGACATGTTCAATATTGCTCGCAGCATTCTTGTGTAATTGTTGTCAAGCTTTTTCTCCATCCTTTTTGTTAGCGTAGTTGTAGGGGAGGGCGCTACTCCATTTCCTGGATTACCCCACTTTACCCTTGATCCTTACCTTTATAATGCTGATTGTTAAGAAAAGGAGGTATCAAGTCCCATTTTTTGAGCCTTTGGTATGACTCGACCTGGGATTGAACCCTGGTCTCCCTGACCATTGTTGAACACTCAACTCATTAGGCCAATGGCTCAGTATATATATATATATATATATATATATATATATATATATATATATATATATATATATATATATATATATATATATATATATATATATATATATATATATATATATATATATATATATATATATATATATATATATATATATATATATATAAACAATCATATACATCAGCAGAATATTTCATTGCAAAGCGATGAAGGTAATTAAGTTATGTAAAAATCCGTGTTATGGTAATATGAAACAATTTGTAAATATATGTAAAGGTTATTTCCTTACGTTTCTAAAAATATCAACGCTCAGAAAATCAAACATATCGACAATCTTACATATTTTTCTTCAGATCGAGGATCAGTTTTACCTTGACGTTAATTTTAGTTCAGTTTCATATTTAGGAAGTAATGCAGAGTAAAGTAATATATATATATGTGTGTGTGTGTGTCTGTGGTTTTAAGAAAGATAATATTATTTTAATGTTTGAAGCAGTTCATCAATTAGTTTCATAATCATTCTTTTAAACACGCGCGCGCACACACACACACCAAAAAAAAAAAGAAAACATACTTTTTTTAAATATCAGAAAAAGGAAATATTGAGTAGTGTTATCGCAGATCGAATGATAGCGGCTGAATTTTGGAATAAAAAAACGTAAATACTATTTGAATGATTCACCAATTACTTAAGGTTGTAGGTAAACTCATATTTTATAGCCTATCAACCCTTGCAGGTTATTTAATGCTAAATCCCCTTATCTATGCATATATTAAATATATGATTTGTAAATGCCTAGTTTTTAGCTATCATGTTTAAACGTGTCAGAACTCATCTGTTTACACATTCTGAAATGTTTTCAAGTACTTCTATCAAATACTAATAATTCTATTTAATATTAATCATTTGTTTGTACACCGTGAAGTGGTTAAAAGTATTGCTGTTTTACACTAATTATTCTATTTAGTACTATTCCTTCATTTGTACATATTCAAATGATATCAAGTATTGTGAGATAATAGCAATAATTCAATTCAGACAAAGAGTTAAAGAGTTTCAAGTATTGCTATGTAGTACGAACAAATTTATTTAACGCCAGTCCTTTGTTTGCATACAGTTAAATGGTCAAACAGTTCTATTTGACTCATAGATGAGGCCCAAACAGGTACCTCTACTCCAGGACAGAGCAGGCATGGGAGTAATAGCAGTGAAGTGGGGACTCCACATTCCCTAAACCTCCAGGATATTCATTGGGCGGTTAGGAGGTATTACCCCTCTGCAGAGTTACAGTCGGCTTATTCTACAGCCCCAACCGACTGGGCCTGCAATGATATTATCTTCTGAGGAAGTCCCGTAATCCTTATCATATCAATTTTAGAAAGCAATCCTATTGGACGTTACTCTTTCCACTTACTCTCTCTTTATATATATATATATATATATATATATACCGTGGGTGTTGTATTAATTTCATTATTTGTTTTCCCCAGGAGATTGTGCCGACTTTTCCAAAACGATCATTTCAGCGAGCTGTTGAGCAGTTCATGTCGCGATGTGATAAACAGCAGTCCCAGGTGGCAATCATTGGTTGCCAAGATGTCGTACGATTTGGGCGCCGTAAAAAAGAAGTGGAGACGTAAAGATAAAGAAAAAAAAAAAACAGAAAATTAGTAAAGTTTTCAAAAATATTTAAAAATAAGAAGAGGTAAAAAACAAGAGCGACACGGATATAAAAATATATATGTTAAAATAGTTTAAAGAAGAAGTGTAAACCAAAGTTTGGTGAGTAGAAAAGAAAAATAAGGCGAAAAATCTTTCTGGAGATAATCGTCTTTATAATACGTGAAACTTTTGATTGTGGTATTTGATTTCATATCAGGAAGTTATTTTTTACATTTCAGGTTTTTTACGGTCTTAGTTTCAGCATTGGAGCCTAGAGCGCATTTTAAAAGAAATATTTGTTAGAGTTTATCAGATTCTCATCATAATTATATATATATATATATATATATATACACACACTGTCTGAATTTATTAAAACTGCTGTCTGTTGTTATTTAGCAAAATCCAAATAATATTTTTCTGCCATAAAAACGTAATAAAATGAAAAACTGATCCACACCTATAATAACACATATGATAAATTTTGAACCTCATCTTTTAGATTTTACTATAGTGATCCTTCTCAATAACAGTAATCTTTTATAAATTGATTTAGCTTTTTTTTTTTTTTACATCAGCAGGTTCATTTTCCAACGTGGTAGTTCTAAAGGTCTGCTTTGCCACCATCATATAATTTCCTTCACAGAATTGACCAGAGATTTTTGATTGAATTCAGATCAGGACTTGATGGTGAGCATTCCATTATCTCCTCTTCGGTAAATCTTTTTTGCTCAAAAGATTTACAGGTAAGCTTTAATAGATGAGAAACAGCATTGTTGCGCATAAATACACACAAAGAAACTTCGAGACTGGTACCTGTAGCATGCAAAGAAAGTCTTATCCATAAAACTGCAATAGTTGACACAGTTTAGTTTAACTCCTTCATCGACTTTGAATGGTCTAATAATGGTTTGGTCGACAATTCGACATTTTAGCAACAGGCACGTCAGAATTAGTTTTTTTTTGTTTTTTTGTTTGTTTATGGCATGTCAACCTTTGTAGATTATTTAATACCAAATCCATTTTTATACAAATAAACAGTTCAATTTCAAACAATTCAGTTTGGCATAAGTACACAGTTTAATTGTCAAAAATATTTCTATTTTAAGGTCGTCAGTTTAATCAAACAGTTCTAATTCAAACAATTCAGCTTAGTATAAGTATAGTTTTTTCTGAAGACAGTTCTATTTCAAGCAATTCAGTTTAGCATAAATACGCAGTTTAGTACTTTTTGACCCATAGACAGGACCCTATTAGGTGCAACCACTCTGGGCCAGTGTTGACCTGAGAGCGATAGCAATGAAGAGATACTCTGCATTCTCCAAAGCTCCAGCATTACTGGAACCTCACCATCAGATTGTTTAGTGTCATATCCAGGACATCTGTTGTGGTGTTACCCCTCTGCAGAAATTCAGTCGTTGTATTCTACTGTCCTTGCCGACTGGGCAAGTCGGAATCGGATGAAATTAATCCTTTGGACCATTTATCAGGTCTATCAAATAAGTGATATGTGTCCGAGAAAATAAGTTTAGAAAATTAAATTGTGATGCATTTCTTGGCAGAATTTTGAGTTTGAAATATTTGCTTTATTGAGAGGCAGTTGGCTAGGAGATTTTTTTTACAGAACCCAATTCACCAAGTATTCAAGACCTTTTCTCCCTGACTCCCTTAATTCAAGCCTTTTCAAAGACCTGAGCCCTGGTTAGATATAGTTGATTCGCTGTAACTCACTTTAGTTAACGTTCATCTCGAAGCAAGACCTTAAAACCTTTTCCTTTTGACCGAGTTCACAACTTAGTTATATTTTCAACAACCCTTTTTATCGTTCGATGATCTCTGCGAAGCTCCTTTGATATCTCCAAAATGGATATTCCCTCACTCAATAACTTTGTTATTTCCAGTTTTTCAGCACTCGTTAGATCTTTCCCGTTTACCCATGTTTATATATATATATATATAGAGAGAGAGAGCGAGAATGTTTTTATTAGATTTCAGAAGTACTAAGCTAATATTACTTTCATCAGCGTATTAAATTCAGTCAATCCGTATTCGTAAATTTCGAAAGTTTGGTTTGGTTTCTTTGTTTAATGGCATATCAACCTTTGTAGGTTATTTAATGCCAAAGCTATTCTCCTAGAAGAACAGTAGTGGTACTATTTAACCCATAGCTGGGAGGATAAGGGTTTCATACCTTTTCCAAGGGTATCTGCTCGAAAATGAACATAATAGCGCGACTGGAGTACGAACGCGCTTACTACGATTCCGCAGTCCATCGCTTTAACTATTACACCACGACGACACCCCAAAATTTCAAATATCTAAAAAGACCATGCATTAAAAATAGCAGAAAATTTAGTTGAATATTTTACGAAGAGTGGAAAAAGACGAGTGTAAATTTGACAAATATTGGTTCAGAACTTTTTGGGTTACTGAGGTTTATTTGATTTGCAAAATGACTTCAAATTGGCTGCATACTGGCCCAGTCGGCTGGAGTTGTAGAATACACCGCCTGTATCTATGCAGAGGGGTTAGACTGCCCCAACGATTGTCCTAGATATGACACTAAACCATCAGATGGTGAGGTAACAGTAAAACTGGAGGTTTGGGGAATGCGGAGTACCCCTTCATTGCTATTGCTCCAATGTCCACTCTGATCCGGAGTAGTAGCACCTGATAGGGTCCCATCTATGGGTCAAATAGAACTGTTTGACATTTAAATTGTGTACTTTGACATTTTAACTGAATGCATATAAAGGACTAATACTAAACTGAATTGCTTGAAATAGAACTGTTTATCTTTTAACTGTGTGCAAGAAAATGACAGATGTTTAATTGAATTGTTAGTGATATATAGCAATACTTGGAAACATTTAACTTCATTGACTTATGCTAAATTGATTCTGTTTGAAATGCAACTTTTTGATTATTTACCCGCGTGCCAAAAATGACTGTTATTTAATTGAATTGGGAGTGTTAAATAGCAATACCTGAAAGCTTTTAATGGTGTGTAAACAAATGATTATTAGTAACTGGAATTATTCGTATTAGACTGACATAAGTGAAACCATTTAACTGCGTGCAAAAAAAAAAAAAAAAAGAGTTCAGGCTCATTTAAAAATGTTATCTACAAAATGTGTTTAGAAATCATATATTTAGTATATATGTATAAAAAAGGATTTGGCATCAAATAACCAACAATGGCTGATATGGAAATTTACTAAGCTTTTTGCTTAGATATGGCACAATGCCATATGAAAGGGGCACCCAATGAGACTCGAACTCACTCGTGTAGGTTTGCTAGTCGAGCTTGCTAACCATTACACCACCAGAGGCGCCTATCAACAATGGTTGATATGCCATAAAACTAAAATCTAAACAGGCAGCATTTTTTCTCTTTCAACGTTTTTAATTTGATAGGACGGATAAAATTGGGTTTGCTTATTCTCTAGTTGATCTGTTCAAGTCTTCCTATGAGTCACAGATGGAATGAATGTCTAAAACTGTTATCCTACCGATTCTTCACTTCACCTCGAATAAAATTTCATCTTCAGTGATTTCACTTTCTACTTGATCTTTCTCTTACTTTTTAAATAAAGGTATATGACTTGTCATTGTGTTTTTCATTTTATCATTCACTCCTCGCCGAAGATGGCTCCAGTTGCCACCGGAAGTACTTGAAAAACATCAGTAGTTTTTCTAAATTCATTCCATGCAGTAACTTTAACCTTAGTATAACCAGCAACGAGCATCATTAAATAGGTTTCCAGACTTTTTTTCGTATGGGCACTTTTATTGATAGTACACACATGAAACTCTTCTCCCCTTCGAAGTAATTTCCTCCGGCTGCAATGTACTTGTCGTACCGTTCCAACAATTTCTGGAAGGCCCCATGGACATCCTCTTGTGTGAGCGTGTCAATGATCTTAGTCACAGCCTCGTTCATCTCCTCTATTGTCTCATAACGACAGCCTGTGAGCTTAGGGAATAATCAAAAATCACAGGGAGCAAGGTCTGGACTATAGGGAGGGCGAGGAACTGTCTTGATGCCCATCTTGGTCAAATAGTCTGTGACAAGGATGAAGTTGTGGACTCGTGTATTGTCCTGGTGGAAATGCCACTGACCCGATTTGAAGAGTGCTGGCCTCTTCCGACGGAATCTCTTCCTGAACTCACTTAAAACCTCAACATAGTAACCCTAACCCTTTGGCCAATCAACTCTGGTGTATTGACTTCCTTACTCCTCCCACACCTCTCATCATCCTCACAGACTCCCTGCCTTCCTTAAATCTCTTATGCCACTCAAAAACTGAAGCTCGATTCATGGCATTTTTTTCAAGTTTAAAACAGAATTTTATTGCATATCGTTCTTCCTAAGTGTCCTCACGTCCAGATTGCATTTTTGAAATTCACCAGCTGTGACAATCAGGGTTTTGTAGGTCGTATTCCAATTGCTGCTGTAGCTTTTCATTTGAAAGTGAAATCATAAAAATTGGTCAGTCATCTCATACTATGTATAGCTGTAAGATACTGAATTTTCAAGAGTCTACGACAATTTTAAAAGCCTCTATAAAAAAGTCTGTAAACTTATTGAATGCACCACGTATCTTTGGAAAATTGATTTGAAGGCGTTTATCTTCTTTAGTACTATTTTACTTATGCTGCCAATGTACCGCGCCCAATTGTGAGATCTGTTATTTTGTTTAAATTAAAACCTAAATTTTGCAACCTCTTTCCGGATCAAAACTTTTGTCTCAACAAAATGCCGAAAACATGTGAACTTACTCTTAAAACAAAGACTAAAGATCGTAACTTAAAAAAAAAAAAAAAAAAAGGATATTCAAGCGGAATTAAAAAAAAAAAATCCAGAACTTCAGGGATTATACTGTTTGGAGGCATCAGGAAACGGGATAAAACAAGACCAAAAGTAGGGCAGGTAGGCCAAATGCAACGAGGAGAGCAGAGGACAATTTCATCATAGTCTCCTGCTTGTGTGACAGTTGGCTGGCTGCTCCAGACATCATTGGACAACTGAACCAACGTCGTGAAAAAATGTGTCAAAATCCACAGTGAGGAGAAGACTCTGTGAAGCTATCCTTTAGGGCAGGATTGCTGTCAAACCACTGCTGAGGAAGCAAAAGAATGTCAAAAGGCACCTGTTGGTCAAGGCACATGAAGACTAGAAAATAGGTCAGTGGAATATATATATATATATATATATATATATATACACGCACGAACGCGCGCCCACAGACACATGTATATATATAGTAAAATAATGGTTAGTGTTCGTCAGTGGTCCGGGAAAACGGGGTTCGATCCCAGGTCTAGTCGTACCAAAGACTCAAAAGTTGTACTAAATGCCCTTATAAAACTCTTGGCCTTCTACATTACGGATCAAGGGTAAGGAGAGCATCGAAGGAAA
>OY757907.1:85324457-85422665 GCA_963585895.1 Sepioteuthis lessoniana
ATATATATATATATATATTTACACGATAATATATATATATATATATATATATTTACACGATAATATATATATATATATACACACAGATTCACACGCACACACATATATATGTATATATATATATATATATATATATATATATATATATATATATATATATATATTCATACGCACACCCATATATATATATATATATATATATAATTGTGTGTGTATACGTGTGTATATATGACATGAAAATTTTAGTCATAGTGAGCAAAAAAGAATGCATTGAAGGAAAATGCAAGAAAAAAAATTTTTATGGTTGATTAATAGTTTGACTAATACCCGGGGCTATAAGATCGTCAGGTTACAACGCCATGTACTTCTTAACATCCCTAAGGCTCGACTGATTGCTTGAAGGTAGGACTATCTACTTTCTAAGTAACATAAGACAAGTAGTACAGGATCACATCACATCTAAATCATGGAACGAATCTTTGACCTGACTGCAATTTTCAAGTTTAAAATTCAATGGAAAATGAAAAGAAATAATATATGTAATAAAACTTTTTTGAAATTAACTTTTGTTTGACATATAACTTTGACATAAAAGTGAGGCCATTTCTATGCAATATATGCACTAAGATATATATATATGTGTGTGGTTGTGTGTGTAAACATTATTGATCAGTATATTGCCATAGAAACAGAAGTGGAACCATTTGTATGCAATGTATGTAATAAGACTTTTAAATTAAAATTTGCACTTAATAGATGTGTAATATAATGGCCGAAGGATTTCGTTTTATATATCCTGCCTTTTGGTTAGTTAGGTGCAAACTTGAGCGCAGGTGTTCACGCACGCGCGGGGAGGATGTGTCGTTCACAGATGTCAAAATAAAAATCCCAGATAGGAAGTGTGATCAGGGGATGTGAATGACGTCATGCACCGGAAGCGTGCGCAGAGGATTTTGGGAGATTTGAGAAAAGTCAGTTGAGTTTTGGCTCGGAAGAAGACGGTTGACTTTCTCTTGCTCGCGGAGGCCTGGTGGCAGGTGTCACACGGGGTTTTGGAAAAGTCAGGTGTATCTCTCTCCTTATGTCGAAAAACTATTTAAACTCAGAGGTAATAAAAAGTTTCGTACCTGAACTAAGAAGTCGTAAGTGTTTTTCGTGTTTCGGGATTCCTATGTTATATATACACATCTTATGACCATTATAAGTACGTTTCACATATTCATGTATGGGTATGTTACAGATGTATAGCCATTCACGGAAAAGCGTGGCGATTTATATGTAATCTATGAAATAAAACTTTTAAAAGAAAGTTCATTTTTGATTGAGGTACAACGATAGAGACAAAAGTGAGATCATTGATATGAGATATTATCGGCGAAGTCTGAAACTAACTGATTTTTATGGCATACCAATTACGTTCATTGTACGTTAATGTTTATACTTTTTTGTCTACGCATAGTTTTTAAATAGATATATTTAACTCATAGATAAGAACCCTGACAGGTCCTATCCCTCCGAAATCAGAGTGGATTAGGGAGTAAAAAAAAAAAAAAAAGGATTTATGCGATCTCCAGTCATGGCCAGATTTGACATAAGGTCATTTTAATGACAAGAAGCATGAATCAACACATACGTGGCCCTCACAAAAAAAAAATCTTTGATCGTCTTGGCATTCCCTTTTAGGAACGCCTCAGGCGCTAAACGATCAACGTAACCCCCTTTTTTTATATGCATAATGAGGATTTAGCATGATATAACTTGCAATGGTTGATATGCTATAAAACCAAACCTAACCAAGCAACTTTTCTCAAGCAGATTTGAATTATTGAAGTTTTTAGATTTGCTCAATAAATTAAGACAGGGTGAAGACAGCATTCAGATCTTCGTAAAAAGTTTCTTTTATGGCCTCTATGGGTTATAAATTGGGGTTTTTGCTACGTTATTGATTCTGTTGTCAGCCTTCAATTTCGCTGCCTTCCATTTAACTTCGATGTTAATTGATTTTTTTTGAGGGGGTCAGCTGGTACCTTTCGTCATTTTATTTCTTAACTTTCTTTGGTATTCTTTTTTGATTGTGAATCCAGATTTGGTCATTTTCAATTTGTTCCTTTCTTTTTGTGAAAAATAAAGCTTTCTCCCTAAATATTTTTGAAGAAATTTTCAACACTCTCAATAAATTATACTTTATAGTCACGCTTATTTGGAATTAGTGTATTTTTCATTGAATATTCAGCTGTGCTTTCCTGCATTGTAGTGAATCAAATTTTTTATTTAATCGTAAGATTATAATTTAGCGTTGAAATAAAATGCTCTATTAAAATGACTATAATTCAATTAACGGTGTTTTTAATCAGTGAAATTTTTTCAGTGCTCAATGTACAATAATGTAGATCAACATTACAATATTATTTTCAATATATATAAGTCGTAAGGTTTACAGTGTCAGACCAATCTACCTAGGTTTCACCAACTAGATCATCAGGAAAAATCTGACCCTGATATGCGTGTGGTGGTGATTAGTCTTAAAACCATCTTTAGCCCAGGGAATAAGATTGAGTTTCGTCCGTAAGACAGAAATAAGCCTTCCATCTCATGTTAAAGATGAAAGATTCTATCTTAGTTTTCTTAACTCATATTGATGTTTACTTGGTATGTTTTTTAAAAGAATAGGCAATGTTCGTTTGTTCCATTAAGTTAGGATTAAAAAGTGTTCAATAGCCTTAACTAGAGCTAATTTTATCATTAAGGATAAATAAAGATTACACAAACTGATATCTGGGGAAAAATTCAATTAAAAAATTCATTAAAAAATATTTTTTTATTGAAATTTTCCCCAGATATCAGTTTGTGTAATCTTTATTTGCAAATTACATCAGCTCGGTTTTTTCACACTATCAGAATTAATAGGTTAATTATATATATATATATATATATATATATAGAGAGAGAGAGAGAGAGAGAATGGGGTCATCCTTAGTGTTTACATTTGTACAAGAATTTCGTATTGAATGAGTTTGGAAAAACGAAAAATATCTTTTGATAAATCTCTCTCCTTCTCTTATATATATATATAATTTTCCATTTAATGGTTGTATTTTTTAAAATGTGTGAACTAATAGCGTTGAGATATTCATGAGGAGGTGAGTAGATATCTATTTCCAGTTATATCCTGCTCTACTGACAAGTATTGAGCACTTTTCTGGATAATTAAAAACATTCTTAAATCAATGCGTTTATTGCAGTAACACACACACACACACAATATATATATATATATATATATATATATATATATGTGTGTGTGTGTTTGTGTGTGTGTGTGTGTGTGTGTGCATGCGTGTAATGAGATCGGTAGATTGATACGAATCAAAAGAGGATAGATAGATTGATTGAAAGATAGATGGATGGATATGGCATGAGATAAATACTTACATACATACAAATAGAATGTGATAGATAGAAATAAGAGATAGAAACAAAATATGGCTGATAATCTGTGGAGAATTTTAAAGCATAAAAGATTAAAATACTTCAAATAAATATATAAATGACTAAACAAAGATAAAGAGTCAAGGATTTATTATCTACTTAGACGTGTGAAAATAAATAAATAAATAGATAATTTAGTCCTAATCCTTGATCAACTCAAACGTCGACGATGAGACGCATTCAGATTCTGGCTCGATGAGTTTTGGCAAAGTGATATCTCTTAATGTTTTTAATGTCGAAACATGATCGATCCTTATCTAAAATACTTTCCTTCATTTCACGTCTCATGAAAATAAGAAAACCTTTTCATGTTCAAACAAAGAGACTTAGTTTATTCATAGCAGACACACACATGCACGTGAGTGAGTGAGTGAGAGAGAGTTATATGAATATAATAATGAGATCAATGGAATTGATCGTTTTCTATTGATGGATGAAAGTGATCAATGTAAGAACAGAGTGGCTGAAAAGTTGTTTATATATATATATATATATATTGGCCAAGTGGGTAGAGTTCGGGAGCCTGGGTTCAATCCAAGGTCGAGTCATACCAGAAAATTTAAAAATGGTACTTGATACCTCCTTGCTTAACACTCAACAATATAAGGTACGTATCAGGAGTAAAGTGGAGCAATCCAGGGAAAGGAGTAGCGCCCTCCCCTACACATCGGTGTAGTAGCTATTGAAAAGAGAGCCTTCTGGTCGCCTTCGACTACGGTCGCCAACTTTACTTATAACATGTTTGGATAAAAAATATCGTGATTGGAGCTTTCATTTTTTTAAAAAATTCAAGTGAAAACCAGATGAGCCATTCACATTTACTTTTCCCTAAAAGAGTCTTTCCATTCTAAACAGACAATACAACAACAATAATAATAGAAGCAATAGCAAAAACAGCAATAACGATGGTTATTATTAATGCGAAAAAATAATATAAAGATGATTTGGTAGTAAATAACCGACAATGTTTGATATGCCGTCAAATTAAACCAATTAATTCTAGCCTTTCCAAAGATCTGAGCGCTGGTCAAAAGTCGTGGTTTTGCTATAACTAACTTTAATTTACGTTCTTCTCGAGGAAACAAGTTTTTAAAACCTTTTACTTGAGCTCTTAATTTCAAGAAAGCTGTTGCAAATATATCTATCATTCGATGATCTGTGCTAAGCTCATTTGATATCATCTGACATTCGCAGAGAAATATCAGGGAAAAGTTATACCCGTCTTTCAAACAATTTCAGCAGATTCATGATATTTACAAAACTTTTCCTTCGAGAGACATTCATTTAAATGTAGGAGAAATGGCAGCTGAAAAATTGGGTTTCTATGGTTGGTTGGTGCTTAATGGCATAGCAACCCATGCGGGTTATTTAATGCCCAATCCTGTTTTGATGCATATGATTTGTAAGCCATTGTCGGTAACTTTCTTTTAAAATGAGTTAGAGCTCATTTGTTTGGTCAAATTTGAAGTTTCAATGATAGCTATCTAACACTTTTATTTTGTATTAACCGTTTGTTTGCAAAGAGATTAATGGTTTCAAGTATTTCTATTAAATATTAGTAATTCGATTTATCAAGTATTGCTGTTTAATATGAATAATAGGATTGTTCAATCATTAACTAAGTAATATTTACTTAGTAATATTAGTAATATTCAACAGTAATATTTAATAATAATCCTCGGTAAATGATTGAACAATCCTATTTGACCTATAATTAGGATCCTAACTAGTACTACGGATCCTGATTACAGTGCTCCTGAAAGTAATGGTAATGAAGGGATAACTGCATCTTCTCGAACTCCAGCACAGGAGCCTCACCATCAGATGCAGTTAAGTTTCATACCCAGGATACTCAAAGTCTCGTTTTTCTTAACGCGATTGACCCTCAGTCACCGCCTTCAAGGACCTTTGAAATAAAAAAAAAAGGTTTGGCGTTTGTTTACCACAAGAGCAACTTTAAGAATCTCGTCGAGACTATCATATAGGCGCTTTACATGACAAGCCGATTGATCGGATATAGCCTTTCGGAACGCCCGTCTAGCCCAGTAAGAACCAAAGTGGAGCGTTGAAGTTCATGTGACTCCTTTGGCTGCTGAGTCACGTACAGCTCAGCAACGAGGATTCTGTCCTTAAGCATCACGAGTTGCTGCCCATGGCCAACAGGTGGCCTCATTGGTTGGGGAGTCTTACCCTTCTACAGAGGTGATGTCAGCATATTCTTTGGTTCCAACCGATAGGGCGGTGGGGTTGCGATAAACCTGCCTGTGCGAAAAAGATAATCAGCTTTCAAAATAAGTCTTTAAAATACTGCCTTGATAGCCAGTCACTAAAGCAACTTAAAAAAAAAAAAACGTGCAAGTAAATCAATCAGTAAGCAGGTTTTAGTGTTTAGTTTCGTTTAGCTTAGCCTGTCTAACACAAAGATAAAAATTCAGAGATTTCAGTTAGGAATTAATTCAATACAGCATTGAAGATTTGCAAGAACAGATTTTGACTAGTTTTCTTTAGTGCTGTACTTGCTATGCTTAGTTCAGTTTCTTTACAAACTCAGAGTAATGTTTTACCCAGTCGGCTGGGGCTGTAGAATACACTGACTGCTTCTCTGCAGAAGAGTAAGACCCCCCAACGAGTGTCCTGATATATGACACTAAACAATCTGATGGTAAGGTTCCAGCAATGCTGGAGCTTTGGGGAATGCGGAGTACCCCTTCATTGCCATCGCTCCCAGGTCCACTCTGGCCCGGAGTGGTAGCACCTGATAGGGCCCTATCTATGGGATAAATAGAACTAACCGCATACTTATGCTAAAATGTATTGTTTGAGTAAACTGAATAACTTGAAATAGAAATGTTTTTGACAATTAAACCGTACTTACATTTAAACTGCGTGCTTATGCTCAACTGAATTATTTGAAATAGAACTGTTTTTCCTCATTAAAACTGTATTTACACTTAACTGAATTATTACATATAGCTGCTTGAATAGTTTGAATTGGAAATGTTTTTAACAATTAAACAGTGTACTTATGCTAAACTGAATTGTTTTAAATAGAACATATTTACATAGAAATGGATTTAGCGTTAAATAACCTACAAAGGTTGATATGCCATAAAACCCACCAAACCAAACCAAACAGAGTAATGTTGAAACTAATTCAACAAATTTGTTTAATTTGGATCCGAATGCAACAAAAAGATCGAATCAATTGGCCGAGAGAATGGAATTAATTCACCACTATTTTTACATTTTTTTTACCTTTCAAAGTGATCATACTTTTATTTAATATATATATATATAACGATGAATGGAAAAATTGATATATTAAGTTAGAAATTACCATGACAAGAAAATCCGACACACACCTACACGTGACATACGGAGGATTGAACATCTGTTTTGACCTTATCAGGTCAACATCAGCAGTGCACACCGTAATATCCACCACTGGAGATCGAACCAACTACCACAGAATGCAGAAGCCGAAACTCTACCACTGGGCCACTGGTTCATGCCACGTATAAGCGACACCGAATTAACAATAACAAGTCATTGTTAATTCGGTGATGAGACCTAATAAGGTCGAAACAGCTGTTCAGTGCTCCGTATGTCACGTGTAGGTGTGTGCCGGATTTTCTTGTCATGGTAATTTCTAACTTTATATATATATATATATATATATATATATATATATATATATATATATATATATATATATATCAAGTTCCCGTTTAAATAATGGAATTATCTATGTATGTCTTGGGAAGCCTAAGTGGCGTCGTGGTTAGCGTGTTCGACTGCAACATCGTAGTCAGTGAGTTCAAACTCCATTCTTCCTTTTAGGTTCACTTTCGAACTAATACTCTTGGGAAAGGAATGAACCCTTTTATCTCTCCTGTTATGAGTTAAATAATACAAGGATGGCGTTGGCATCAAATAACCTACGAAGATTGATATGCCATTAAACAAAGAAACCAAACCAACCAATATATTGCTCGGAACTTTAGATAAGGATCCCACATTTTAACATTTCATATTAACTGGTGTTCCTAATTACAGTGCCATGACAACTTCGTAGGCAGTTTTAGCGTCCTTAAGTATCCTTTTCTAATGTTTCCATATGATTATCTGATGAAGCCTGTGGAAGAAGAAATGTTTTTACGAATAAATAAATGCTCTATCAAATATATATATAAGAAAGGGAAAAGATTGAATGATACGAGAAAGAAGAACAAGGTGAAAAGGACGGAGGAAAGTAAAAAAAAAAAGAAGAGAAGGCCATATTAGTGTAATAAAGGAAAAGAGGAGAAAAGAAGAAGTAAGAGCAAGGAAAAAGAAAAGAAAAAAAAGTAAAACAAATGAAGAGAAAAAAGGAAAGAAAAAAGAAAAGGACTAGGAGGCGTCGGGGGAGGAAGTCTTTTCTTGACATTTTGTTTATGTATTTGTCTCCCTCCTCCTGCTGCGATGCCAAAAGAACTCCCCCCACACCACCAAATTAGTCTCATCGTTTCCAGAAATGCACTTGCCGAGATGTCATTATGTTAAATATTATCGTCAGACATTTTCGTTTCGTTTTAATTTCTTTCTTCTCTTTTCCTTTTTTTTTTTTTATCGGTTGCTTATTGTGTTTGGTTCGACGCCATGTTGAGAACGACGCCAACCATGTCCCGTCTGAAAAGATAATAGTGGCGGCAAAAAAATTTAAAAAACAATAATAAAATAATAAGAATAACAGACTTATCAGATATTATGTTACAAATTTATTGGTGAAAAAGAAGAAAAATACGTTCGGAATTATGTCGGCTAACTCATTAGGAGATAAGGAGCTGTGACCGAGACTCGAACTCAAACCAAAATAGAGAAACGCATTTGTGCATTTAATTATTTCTAGCTTCTGTCAACGTAGACATTATATCAATACTAACACATATGGAAGCTAATATGCGGACCCCCTTCCCTATATATATATATATATATATATATGCACCCTGCCCCATCTTAATCCCGTTCTGTCGCCCCTTTTACTAAAACCGCTGCAGGACTCTTCTCCAATGTCTGTGAGCGCAGTCTGTTGTTATATTTTACCCATAGTTCGGGTTGGGTAAAAAAAATGGACCCATGCCTTTCCCAAAGGTATTAATGCAAAGTGAACGCTAAGAGCCTTAGCCAGTATTTGAAATCGGTAAGCCAGTTTCATTTTCCGCGCCGATAACCATTGCTGAACCTACCCCACTATATATCTATACATAGAATGTTGGTTTGGTTGTATTTCATGGCATATCAACGTTTGGGGGTTATTTAATGTTAAACTATATATATATACGACGTGTTAGCAGATAGTTTGTAGGTAATATTTTAAAAAGAGTCAGAACTCATTGGTTTGCAGACAGTTAAATGGTTTCAAGTATTGCTATCCAATATCAATATTTCTTTTGATCATTAATCATTTTATTTAACTCAGTTAAATTGTTGCTGTATAATACCTGTATTTGGTTTGGTTTCTTTGTTTAATTTTATATCAACCTTAGAAAAAAAATAGACCCTAACAGGTACAGAGTGAACTTGAGAGTAAGAGCAATAAGAGATTACTTTATATTTCTCAAATTTCAAGACTTAAACCAAACCATCAGAGGGGGTGTCCTCGTAGTGAAATGGTTAAAGCGATGGACTTCGGAATCGTAGTAAGCGAGTTCGTACCCCAGTCGCGCTATTACGTTCACTTTCGGGCAAATACCCTTGGGAAAGTTATGAACTCCCTTATCCTCCCAGCTATGGGCTTAATAGTACCACTAATGTTCTTCTAGGAGAATAGATTTGGCATTAAATAACCTACAAAGGTTGATATGCCATTAAACAAAGAAACCAAACCTAACCATCAAATGTAATTAAGTTTCATTTCTAGGACACTAAATGTTCTCAAATACTGCTATCTCAGCACGATTACCCCTCAGCGACCGCCTTCAACAAATATGAGTAAGTAAAGTTGGCGATCTTAGTCGAGGGTGACCCGAAGGCTCCCTTTTCAATAGCTACTACACCGAGATGTCGGAAAGAGTACTACTCCTTTCCCTGGATTGCTCCACTTTACCCTTGATCCGTACCTTATAATGCGGAGTGTTAAACAAAGCGGCATCAAGTACCATTTTTGAGTCTTTGGTATGACTCGACCGAGAATTGAATCCCGTTTTCCCGGACCATTAGCGAACACTGTACTCATTAGGCCAATGGTCCGGTTATATGTATATAAATAAAATTCGACGGATTGTCAGAATTTGAGAGGTTGTGGATTGGTTTCTCCGAAAACCATTTTGATTCTTTCTAAGTATCTTCTCAATTTCAGGTTCGATGTAGTTGAGTGTTAGTGCATTGTAAATTTCAGCCGCTATGGGAGTAAGGGTTATACTTCGGTAGTTCTTGGCAATTCATAGGTCAACTTTCTGGGGGAGAGGTAAGGGAGGATGCAGCCCTTTGTCCATTTGTCTATTGTGTTCTGGTTATATACGGTGTTGCAATATAGGAGCAGTATGTAGTCAAGTTTCCTTGTTTTTCATACTTCTGGTGGTATTTCATCAAGACCGGCTGCTTTCCCGTTTTTAATTTTTGTTAGTACTACGTCAAGTTCTTCTTGCATAAACTACCGTAGTTTGGGGTGTAGTTGATAATTAATAATTTTCCCTATAAATTTATCTGTAACTTTAGAGGATTTTCCAAACAGATTCTTGAAATGTTCTTTCCCCAAGTGTATCCGTTCTTCTTCACTGTTAGCTTTTAGTTCAGCTCTCGAGATGTTCTTCCTTTTATTCACTTCATTTATTGTCTGCCACGCTATTAGAGATTGTCTATTTCTACGGAGTTTGTAATCTTATTGATCTGGCCTTGAATGCATTCTGTTTGTTCTTTTAGGTATGTGTAAATTAGTTCACTTTGTGCCTTCTTAAGTTTCTGGGTGTTGGCATAGATCAGTCATATTGTGCGGTTTTGGTTGTTTGCGTCGCTTTCCTGCGTAAGCTCAGACGTATTTTTGCTGTGACAATTCGGTGGTCGAAAGTCATACCTTCAAAAGAGGAGTATGCCTCACAATTCAAGGTGCTATTCTTATTCATGAGGATGCTGTCTATCTGTGCTTTAGCATTATTTTCGTAAGTGTAGGTCCATAGTTTTCCTTTCCTTTTCTGAAATTTAGTATTAAGGCATGCTTGTCCATTTTCCAATGAGAAATCCGTTAGGGGTTCCCCATTTCAGTTTGACGAGTTGTGTAAGCTAGATTTTGTTGTTTTCGTCTTTGCCTATTTGAGCATTTATGTCTCTCATGATTAGAACGTTGTGTTTGGGGATGCTCCGACTAAAGGAGGATAGCTCGTTATAGAAGGTGATGAGGTCCATTTCATCTCTAGCATTGGTAGGATTGTAGCAGGAGATGATCATTGTGCTGGGGTTGCTGTTAAACGTTGCTACCATGCCTTCTCGGTTGTATTTTCTCGATGCTGTTGAGGGATTTTAGGGCACGTCACCCGAGAAACATTCCTACACCCTTATGACGGCCTTCACAGATTGGTTTCTTTGTTTAATGGCATATCAACTCTTTTTAGGTTATTTAATGCCAAAACTATTCTCCTAGAAGAACAGTAGTGGTACTATTTAGCCCATAGCTTGGAGGATAAGGGGGTTCATACCTTTCTAGAGGGTATTTACCCGAAAGTGAACGTAATAGCGCGGCTGGAATACGAACTCGCGTACTACGATTCCGCAGTCCATCGCTTTAACTATTGCACCACGAGGACACTCCCCGGCCTTCTCAGAGTTTTTCCTTGCAGGTAAATGACCATCCATTGCTAGTATCGTGGTATTTTATTTCTTCTTCACTCTGATGGTATCTGTGTTCTTGTACACATACTATGTCTATTTTATGCTCTACCGCAGACGCTGTCAGTTCTGGTAATTGACCTATTCTATTTAAAGTTCTAACGTTAAATGTCGCTATATGAATTGTACCTTTATTTTTAAGTAATTTTTAATTGTGTTTGAGTTCTGTTGCTAATTTTTCGAACATTGAAGCCAGAGCTCCAACCTCAGCAGAATTCGTGCGAAGGGCAATGTGGTAATCTTTCGATGGTCGTATTTTAACCGCATCAATAGACATCACCCTTAAAGATGAGTTGCAGTAGTTTCCTGACTAAACTATTCAATCCTGGCCATTGACCTGTGGGGTTCGTCCGTCAAGCATCAGGTGAAAGGCACCGTTGACCCGGCGTTGGGTGTATCCGCCTTATTTTACATCCTCAAAGCTGCTTCCCATGGCTTCTGAGGTTTAACTTGTGGGTTTGAATTTTTTCTCCTTTCCTTTTTTCTTCTTTGTCTACTCTTTTTCTTTTCCCCTCCTCCCCGTACATTCCTTAAGTTTTAACCAAGTATAAGCTGTTTTGAAACCTCATCGGATAATTGTAAATCCTGAACTATTTGCTAGTATTTCAGGGTCGTGATTTAGGCTGGCGCTAATTATTGCAGACGGTTAGTGGGAACTCGTTATAGTTAAGATTAACCCAGTAAATGATTATTTCCTTCTGGTTCCTATTTTATATCTGGTTCCAGACACTATGTGATATATCTTTATCTACGGATTCTAGCAATCTTTAAGATATTCGAATTTTACACTCACTTATGCATTCAAAAACGCACTGTACAGAATTTGAAACAGATTAAAAAAAATAAAGAATAATTTTAACTTGCATTTTAAATAATTCACCTGAAAAACTATACTTCAAATTAACATAATTATATAGTTTACCTTTATTTCCTTATTTTTCCTTGATGAAATGTTCTATGAAGCTTTAATATAAAAAATATTTCCCAGGGAGCCTTCGGGTCACCCTCGACTATGGTCGCTAACTTCTTAATATATATATATTAAGATAAACGAAAGTGATGTGACAAATAGGGATATTTCTTTTATGCTTTCTTAATTTTCCTATTGCTTTAAACTAGTTATAACCTTAGGTCACCTTCAGGAGAAAAAGGTTTTTGGAAAAAGAATTTTTTTTGAAAGTTCGAAAATTTTTTAAAAAATGGAGTTGATATGCTAAAAGAAAAGCCACGCAAAATGTACTGGAGGCTTATATAAAAATATATGCTTTACTAAATTTAAATCAACTATATTTTATATTTTAATCAACTACACTTATATATATATATATATATATATATATAAGCGAAAATAACACAAATACTTAGATTTTGCCTCAGAGCTAAATAAGCTATGGAATTTGAAGATGACATTTATACCAGTTTCTAGTAGGTGCGCTTGGAACAGTATCTAAGGGCTTGAAAAAAGTCTAGAGAAATTGGAATTCAGAGAAAAGATAGATATCATACAGACCACAGCATAGTTAAGATCGGCTTGATTACTGAGAAGAGTTCTGGAGACCTAAGGAGACATACTGTCACTTAGTCTCTTGTGATGAACCATCAGTTAAAGTTGGTGTGAACACAAAAGAAATAAAAGTTCTGGTATGATTGGGTAAGTAAAAAGATCCACTAGGAATAATACAAGAAACGAAAATTTGACCCTACAGATAAATGGTACACGCACAAACTAGAATCTGTTCAAGAAAATTAAAAGCATAAAAAATCTCTGGAACTCTGAGATTCAAACAAATCACATAATCCAAGCTAGAAGACCAAAACCGTTTTAATTGACAAGAAGAACTTATCTAGTATATCTTTTAGTTACATTAGAACACCGAGTGAAGAAAACAAAAACAAAAAAAAACTGTTCAAGTACATGGACCTTAATAGGGAGCTAGAAAAACAGTTAAATATGAAAATGACGATGATACCAATCGTAGTTGGATAACTTGGAATAGTTCCTCAGAACCTGTAAAAAAGACTGGCTATATTGGAGCTCAGAGAAAGAACAGAGACAGTCCAGAATACAACACTGCTAAAATTAGCGAGGATACTTTGAAGAGTCCTGCAGGTCAGACAAAGAGAGATAAAGAAAGAGTAAGTCTGAGACAAGGAAACTATTTGGAAAACAAATTGTGTTGCAGAAACTTAATCAAAGAATAAATACCTGGACATTTTCGCTTTTGGTATACTTGGGAACATTCTTCGAGATATAGAGAGGAGCTCAGAAGCATTGATCACAGTATAAGAAATAACCATGCACAAGAAAAGAACAATGATCGAGACTTGCCATCTGTTGGATTGTTTGGGGAAGGGTCATTGGGAGTACAGATATTTGTCATTCGCCCCATCAAACGAACGAGTATGGCACAAGGCCGAGTTTTAGGTGGGACCAGGTACAGAGCCGTAGTCCAGACACGCCTGTTGAGCACAAAAATGCCTTGGGCCCAGTCGGCATTCCTAAAAAAAAAAAAAAAAGAGAAAAAAAAGGGCACCTTGGGCCCAGTCGGCTTTCCTAAAAAAAAGGGCGCCCCAGGCGCCAGGTGAAAAAATAAAAACAAGCCCCTTCAAGGAGGGTTAGAGCCTGTGTGGACAGTCCCCCTGAGGCTCGAGGATATGGGTCAGTCTTGCCCGCGAGACGCGACTGCTGAGCTTACTCAGCGATCGTGTTGACCCCAAATTCACCACCGATCCCAAACAAACCGCATACCCAAAGCAGCTAGTTAGAAAAGGAGGGCCATGGGGGTACATACCATTTACAAACTGCAGACTAGTGCTTATAGACTTGTCGATTAGTAGTAGCAGGAGATCTGCCAATCAGAGATGACTAAAGCATATATGAGGAGGGGCAAGCTATACCCAGTATCAAAACGTATAGCAGTCGTGTGCTGACAAGACGTGTATTAAAACTCCCACAACTAGAGAAAAGATGGCAACCCGAATTTCAACACCAACTCAATCCTCCTAATGCCATCATTTCATGCTTCCATATATTATATGGCAAGCCTGTAACAATCTACTCTCTTGAGAATATAAGGACTTCTTGCAAGAATTCTCGTTGTTAAGAAACAGATTTGATAGATGCACATCCAGCGTATTTACCCAAGTATTTACCCAAGTGGGTTGGGCTGATTATCCAGTTTCAAGGTAAATGGTTACCTTAGCGTCATAAAAATCCCCTAATCCCTTAACTACCAGTACTTCGGCATACTTGTAAAATTTTATATATCCTGCTTGTCGACTAAATGCATTTTTAAATGCGTAATATTTTTTTAAAAATCGCTCAAGCATACGCATACATAGAGATGCATGCACATATGAGCATCTGGATTTGGTTATGTTTCTTTGTTTAATGACATATCAATCTTCGTAGGTTATTTAATGCCAAAACCATCATCGTTGAAGAACAGTAGTAATGCTATGTAATCCATAGCTAGCCGGGTTTCATACTTCGTTCGAGGGTTCGTCAGAAAGTGAACATAATAGCGCGACTGGAATTCGAACTGGCTTACAACGATGTTACGGTCCAGCATATCAGTCACTATGGCACAAGGACTTCTTCTCAGCGACTAGAGTCGTTTTACAATTACAGTTATATCTAATTATAATTATAATCTTTAGGGAGTTTTAGATAAAAATGGATTGACAAATAAACCCAATCGGCTGGGGCTGCAGTTTACACAGCCTGCATCTTTACAGTGAGGTAAGACTCCCCCCCCCCCACGAGTGTCCTGGATATGACACTAAACAAGCTGAGAGTGAGGCTACAGTATGCTGGACGGAGCTTTGGGAAATGGGGAATATCCCTTTATTGCCATCGCTTCCTTGTCAATTTTGACCCGAAGTGCTGAATCTATAATTACAACCTACGGTGCCTTTCCGGCTCATTTTACATTATGTCGGATGGTAAAAGAATTTTCTGCACATAGCAGTATCAATTTTCTATCCAGATCAGCATCATTCTTTAAACAACAAATCCACGGTGTGCAACGGTCTAAGCCATGATTACAACTGAATCGTAAACTACAATTAGCAATAATCTTAGCCTAGTCAGCGTGGGCTATAGAATATCCCGACTGATTCTCTGCAGCAAGGCAAGACATCCTCCAACGAATGTCCTGTTTATGTCATTAAACAATCTGATTATGTGGCTCCAGTTATGATGGAGCTTTGGGGAATGCGGAGTACCCCTTTATTGCCATCGCTTCCTGGTCAATTTTGACCCGGGATGGTAGCACCTGATAGGGTCCCATCTATGGGTCAAATAAAACCGTTCGACATATAAACTGTACTTATTCTAAACTGAATTATTTGAAATAGAACTGTTTTGACATTTAAAGAAAAATCTGTACTTGTGCTAAACTAAATTGTTTGAAATAGAACTATATGCGTAAAAATGGATTTTACATTAAATAACTTACAATAGTTGAAATGCCATAAGACCATACCAAACCGGATTACCAAATCCCAGCTGCAGGACCAGACCTAGTGTTAATTAATAAGAAAACAACTTGTCAACTAGTGGATTTTTCCCTTTCCACAGACCACAATACCGAAAGGTCTGTAAAAAAAGACTCGTGGAATTGAAGATCAGAGGAAGAATCGAGGCTATCCAGACGACAACACTATAAAGATTAGCGAGAATATTTCGAGTGGTCCTGGAGACCTAAAGAAACTTGCAGTCACTCAGACTCCAATGAAAAACTACTAGTGAGAACAGGTAAAAAAACAACTCTCAAGAGGTAAAAAGATGAATAATTAAAAAAAAGCAAAAAGATAGACAAATACTTGTACCTTGCGGAAGAACAAAAAACAAAACTGATGAACATGATGCTGATTTGCTCAGTAAAATACACCGACTGCATCTTTGTAGAGGGATAAGAACCCCTACCCATAACTAATATCCTTGATATGACACAAAACTACCTGTTTGTGAGGATCTGGTCCTGGAGCTTTAAGAATGTCGAGCACCCCTTCATTACGATTGCTCGCAGATCCACACTGATCCGAAGTGATGGTACCTCTAAGGGTCATATATATGGATTAAATAGAAATATTTAATAATTTACTATTCTTGAAACCATGTAACTGTGAGCAAACAAGTAAGCTCGGGCTTATTTAAAAATTTTACTTGCATATATATAATATACATTTGCAAAAACAAGATTTGATAAGATATAACACACCTGTGCTGATATGTCAAAGCACAACCAACCAACAATGAGGATGACGATGATACCAATGGTTCGCGTGGAACGGTTTGCAAAGGCCTGGATCATTGTTAAGATTTGTTAAAATACTATGAGGAGTTCAGGAGACCTGAAGTAACTTATTGTCACTCAGTCTTTAGTGAAAGACTTTCAGCGAATGCTGGAGTGAAAAACTTGCAAATAATGAAATAATAATTATAACTATGACAGAGAACTTAAAATGCTATGGAACATGAAGGTAACGGTGATAGAAATTGTAAATTGTGCCCTCGGAACGATCCTTAAAGGCTCAGTGTGGAGGCTTGAAGATTTGGAAATCGGAAGACGAGCAGAGACCACTACTGCATTGTTAAGATCGGCCAGAATACTGAGAAGAGTCCTGCAGACTTGTTGTCACTTAGACTGCATTGAAAGACCATTAACTTACGTTGGTGGGGAAAATTAGCAAGGAATAACTATAATGATGTTCAAGCTGCAGCACTACTGAGATTGGGAAAAACACTTAGAAGAGTCTTGCGGAGCTGAAGAGACTTGTTTTCACTCGGACTCTTGTGAAAATTACCAGTTACTATAGATGTGACAAACTTGCCAGGAGTAAAATAAATTAAAAAAAAAACAAAACAACAACAGGAGTATTATGATAATAATGACGTTATACGTCTCCGATTCCCATGTTATTTAATTTTTTTTTTTGTAGGAAAACGTGTTTATAGGAAAGTTTTTTCGTTCTTTCTTTTTTTTTTTTTTTTAGTTAGGATGAAGTTGATTTTTTTGGCTAGGCGAGAAGATATCAGCTGGTCACAGACTCGAGTCGAAAGGATGTCACAACATAAGCATTGCTGTTGGACACCGGTGGGTGCTGATAGACACCTTGCGAGAAACAAACAAACAAAAAAACAAACAAAAAGGAAAGGAAAGTAAATATCTGCTAACTCTATATTCCCCCACACACATATCCTCTGCTAATTTGTTCACTTCTAATTTCTCTTTCCGTATTTATACACATTCTTATCCACACACACACACACAGAGTATATATATATATATATATATATATATATATATATATATATATATAACAGTGTTTGTTGTCAGTATATCACTCTGTGGGTTTGTGTCGAACCAAGTGCAATATAATATGGAGAGTGCTCACTATCTAGGATAGAGCTATTATATAATAATAATAAATAAATATATATTAGATATATATATATATTTAATTCATGGAATTTAGACTGCGACCCCTGGGTTTCATGGAATTTTTTGCAAAGTATCAACCATCAGGCACACATCAATGCGCAACTACAACCCTCACAAGCATACGCACACACTCACACATTTACAATCACACGCAAAGATTTCTACAAAATCCCAAGGGTTTTTTGACTGTATTTTTTCGATTTTCGATTCATTTCATTTTCTTAACTGCCTGATGATTGTTGTTTTGCAAAAAACTCCATGAAACCCAGGGGTCGCAGTCTAAATTCCATGAATTGTATATATATATCTAATGTTTATTTATTTATTATTATCATTATATATATATATATATATATCTCAGGCACTCGTGGTGGAATGGATACGGCGTGGGGACCTGAGTTCAAATCCTGAACGAGGCTGTTTGCATTTGACATAGAGCTAATACCTTTTCTTAAAAGTGAACATCCAACTATCCCCCCACTGATGCTATTGGCAAATAGTAGGGCAGGATGAATTCTTTAACCTTGATATGGCAACCGGTCTAAAAGTCGGAAAACTCTGAATTCAAACACCGTTCAAAAATTCATCTTGCGTTACATCCTGCTCGAGCAGAGGGATTGGTAAATACATCTACAAGGTGTGTCAATATACATGGGACCCATGTGACTACTAATAATTCAATAGATAATAACGTTGTGCTCTTTTTTGCTTCAGATTTGAAAATAGTATACTCTAACAACTATTAATCCTCGAGCACAATGCTTTGGACAAGAAAGGAAAAATATTTTATGTCACTACTAATTTGGAGATAAAAAAATCATTCAAAACTGTCTCAAAATAGATACAAACCATTTACAGGATAATGATTTATTACTGAGACAAGAAACTAAAGAGAACGACTGCATGTCCTGAAAGCTGATATAATAACAATTAAAAAAAACATTGTTGTCTTAAGCTCAAAGGGTGCATAATAAAGATTACAGATAAGTCCAACAAGATCACTAAAGTTAAGCCGCAATAAGCTAGTTTAGTATTTAAATGGGTGACCAATTAAGCAACAAAGGATGCATTTCCAAATGAGCACTACTGCGCTTGTCTCAGAAATAAATCATTATCATATTAATGGGTTGCATCTATTTTGAGACATCCTGTATATCAGAATAAGCAAATTAGATATACATTGTGATAACACATCATAAAAGGCCATATCGTCGCAAGTATTTTGCTAACCTAATAGCGAGAAATTACATTAGCGTAGAGGATGAGGCAATTTTCAGTTTAGTGATATAACTATTGAATTCTATCACCCAGTCGGTAGGTTTATAATACGCTGACTGTATCCCCTACAGAGAGGTACCCCCTTAAAGAATAAGTGTCTTGGGTATGACATAAAACAGCATCTGGTGGTGAGGCTCCAGTTCTGTAGATCAGGGGAGTATAGAGTTGTCCATCGTTACCATTACTTCAGGTCCAATCTGATCGGAGTGGTAGTAACTCTCATCTATGGTTCAAATAGATCAATTTAAAAATTAATTGTATTTGATAAGAATGCATGATATCATAAAAAAAATTCTTATGAAACAACACGAAAAATGTAAATATACATGTTCGCAATTCCCTAAATTCTGGGCTGAAAATACTCGCAGACGGGTTGACATACCGTTGAAAACAATAAATAATCAAATTTTAATTATCGAGAACTTTTTTATTTTCAGTTACTTATAGTTAACAAATGAGACTTGATATTAAAAAAAAAATCACAGATATAACTGAATTTTTAAAATGCGACCTTTCTTCCTAAATCAAGTTGTTGGTTGGTTGGGTTTTATAGCATATCAGCCTTTTTGGTTATTTAATGCCAAATCCTGTTATATATATATATATATATATATATATATGTGTGTGTGTGTGTGTGTGTGTGTGTGTGTGTGTGTGTTGTAAACGAATAGTTTTATGTAATATTCTAAGCAAGCCAGAGGTTATTTGTTTGCACAGAGTTAAATGTTTCCAAGTATTGCTATCTAACATGAACAATTCGATTTCGTATTAATTATTTGTTTGCACACAGTTAAATAATTAAATAGTAAACATTTGTATTTGACCCATAGAAAAGATCAGAACAAGTAGTACCTCTACGGAGAGTGTGGACTCGAGAATAATGCCATTGAAGGGGTACTCCTCAATTTCCAGAGCTTCATGACTGGAGTCTCACCATCAGTTTATTTAGTTAGCAACGAAATTTATTATTATTTAGTTAGCAAAGAAATCTCAGATAACAAACAGCAAACAAAATTTCCAAAGAAAAAGAACCATCTCTAAAAAATACGAGGATCATTAAATAAGTTTCCTGACTTTTTTCGAATGGGTACTTTTATTGATAGTACACACAGGAAACTCTAGTCCTCTTCGAAGTAATCTCCTCCGGCTGCAATACACTTGTTGTACCGTTCCAACAACTTCTGGAAGGCTCCATGGAAGTCATCTTGGGTGAGCGTGTCAATGACCTTCGTCAGAGCCCCTTTCATCTCCTCAATTGTCTCATAACGACAGCCTGTGAGCTTAGGGAATAACCAAAAGTCACAGGGAGCAAGGTCTGGACTATAGGGAGGGTAAGGAACTATGTTGATGCCCATCTTGGTCAAATAGTCTGTGACAAGGATGGAGTTGTGGACTCGTATCGTCATGGTGGAAATGCCACTGACCCGATTTGAAGAGTGCTAGCCTCTTCCCTAGGAATCTCTTGCTGAACTCGCTTAAAACCTCAACATAGTAACCCTAACCCTTTGGCCAATCAACTCTGGTGTATTGACTTCCTTATTCCTCCCACACCTCCCATCATCCTTCACAGACTATGCCTTCCTTGAATCTCTTATGCCCCTCAAAAACTGATGCTCGATTCATGCAAGATACTCCAAAAGCAGTCTGAAGCATTCCATATGTTTAAAACAGGATTTTATTGCATATCGTTCTTCTAAAGAGTCCTCACGTCGAGATTGCATTTTTGAAATTCACCAGCTGTGACAATCAGGGTTTTGTAGGGTGTATTCCAATTGCTGCTGTAACCTGAAATCATAAAAATTGGTCAGTCATCTCATAAGATGTATAGCAATAACATAGTGAATTTTCAAGAGTCTACGACAATTTTAAATGGCTGTACAAAAAAGTCTGGAAAATTATTGAAGGCACCACGTAAGACATAGAAATTCTTCAGAGGAAAAAAAAGAACTATAGACTGGAGATTGAACTCTCTACGATGTCGAGGTCGAGCACGGTAGCCACTTTGCCGAGAAATGAAATAACGTATCCACGTATTGACTATTTCAATATTATGTAACTAGTTAGATGAATTTTTCTATGTGACGTGTAAAAGATAAATACTAAATCGAAGGAAATAAATTCCTTATCCCTTTTTTTCATTGTTTTAATGGAATATCAACGTTTCAGGGTTATTTAATACCAAAGCCACCATTCTAGGAGAACATCAGTGATACAATTTAATCCATAGCTCCAGGTATAAGGGGGCTCATGCCTTTCCGAAGTATATTAAAGTAAAAGTGAGCTTTATAATACGACTGGAGATCGAACACGCATACTACGGTATCGCAGTTGAGCACGTTAGCCACTAAGCCGAGGAAAAAAATAGGTATACAACGCATTGACTACCTCAATATTACGTAACTAATCAGATGTAGTTTTCTTACTGTGCAGATTATCTTTTCTTGGAAAGAAGACGCTGGCTTTCATCTCGCCAGCAAGGTTTCGTTTTACATAAAACTTATGTTTCGCACTGGTCACGTTTCAAGTCTTATAGAGTTTCATTTTGGAATCTATAACGAGGATAAAGCAACATGTTCTTACGAGAGAAATGATAACTGAGCAGTTTTGGGTTTCATATCTGATTAATGCTCTTGAAACCTGGACCCTTAAAAGATGAAACCAAATATAACACAAGACCAAATAGGATAAATAAGAAGTTGTTGCGCCAATCTTGCAAATGTAGCGAGCCTGCCTCACTTGGAAACAAGTACTTGAAACCTTAGCCTTTGTCTAGTCTTGAACATTCACCACTAGCATTGGTAGCTGACACGCAATTAGCTGCCCCACCAAACAAGTTTCCCAGCCTTAAGAAGGCAAATAAATTTTACATTTCTGTTTCTTTTGTTTAATGGAATATCAATCTTCGTGGGTAATTTAATGGCAAATCCTTCCTCATAAAAAAAAAAAAAAAAAGTGGTGATACTATTCAACCCGTAGCTTGGGGAAACAGTAGGTTCATACCTTTTCCGAGGGTATTAGTCAAAAAGTGAGCCTAGTAGCACAACTAGAGCTCGAACTCGCTTACTCAGAGGGTGCAGTCTAGCACCTTAGCTATTACGCCAGCTGGACTTCCCTTAAGATTTCATAAACCATACTCCGTTGTTAGTGATAAATTCGAGTAAAAGTTTTCATGTTAAAAATTTCTCGAAATAATTTTAGAAGATTGAAATTCAGTTCCAAGTCGTTTTAATGTAAGCATTTACAAATAAACATCAAGTCTTTGCGTGTTGGCATCAAACACAGCCAAAAACAAACATATAAACAATCCTTTTTCTCTTGTTATGAGAAGATTCTGTCTTAGGGAATGATCTTCAGGTTCTCTCTCTCCCTTACACTCCCGCAAACACACTATATATTATCCACAATCTTGTACGATTGCAATTTAAATTTATTGAGCGATAATATTCTTACAAGGTTTTATAAAAGTAATTCAACGAACACGATAGGATTAGGGGTAATCTATAAAAGTTAACATCTTTGATTTAAACTATGCTGTTTGGTTCAAATTCTAAAGGAAGACAAATCATTGTAAATAAATTATATTTGTTGACAGTTTGTTTTAAATGTATTTCAATCGTAGATAAATTTTTGTTGAGCGGCTGTGAGCAAATCCTTACAGAAAATGAACCTAGAATTATATGTGTCAAGGGAATTATATATATATATATATATATATATAGAGAGAGAGAGAGATATGTTGTGAGAAAGGGGAAATTTATTGAATAAAATACCTATCTGTGGAGGTGCCCGTGGTGTAATGGTTATTGTCGCAGGAAATGGACACGGCGACACGAGTTCAAATCCTGGATGAGACTGATTGCATTTCACATAGCACTAATACCCTTGGGAAAAGTATGAATCCAATTATTCTCCCTCCAGCCATGGGTAAATAGTAGGGCAGACTAGGTTCTTCAGCCTGGGTGAAGCAACTAGTCTAGGAGAAGGAATACTCTGAATTGAAACCTGTTAAACTCCTCTTAAAAATTGACCTTGTATCATCCTGCCGGAGCGGAGGGGTTGGTAAATATGATAAAACCCCAATCAACAAATTTATTAACTTTTATTTCTTTAAATTGGGTGAAAAGTTTGCCGAAAAACAGATGTTACAAAATCTTTTCTTGTGGTAAAAATAATATTAGTCAGCATGTAGATATATTTTCCTATAAATGGTAGTTAAGGTTTTATAAATGAAGTATAGCAGTAATTATTAGCTTAAAATCATCATCATCATGTCGTGCTGGTAGCACGGATATCCCTGACCCTCTCTCGCCACTTTTCCCTATCGTTCATCACCTCAGGCAGGTCTTCTGAACAACATCCTGTATCCTCAGATAGCTGCTGAATGTATGTTCGTGCTGGTCGTCCTGCTTTTGCACGGCCATGTGTGGGGGTCCTTAAGAGTACATCACTTATGAGTTCGTCCCTGCTTCTCCAGCCGTGTCCTGCATGTCTAGTTCGTCTAACTTGAATAGTTTTCGTGATAGGGGGCAGGTGGTCGTACAGTTGGTCTCTTGTGGGGTGTTGCCGCCAGGACTTGTTCAAGATTGCTTGCAGCATTCTTGTGTAATTGCCGTCTAGCTTCTTCTCCAGCCGCTTTGTTAGAGTCCATGTAGTGCATCCATATAGCAGTATCGATACGACCGCTGCCTGGAAGAAACTGCGTTTCATTTTATCGGTTAGGTTTGATTTCCATATAATCGATAGCTGTCCATGCTTTCGTTAACCTCGTTTCGATGTCCTTTTCGGTTGATGCGACGCTGCTTCCTAGGTAAGTGAATTTGTCCACTAGTTTAAGAGGGGTTCCGTCTAGAGTGGAGATGTCCCCCGTTTGATTATAGCACATATATTCCGTTTTGTGTGCCTATGCCTGCAGCTGCTCGTTCCAAACTATGCAGTAGTGTTTCGGCTTGGTTGGGTGTATTTGCCAGTATCGCGATGTCATCGGCGTAGTCGGCGTCGGTAATTGTTTTTGCGGTGTACCTTCTGCTTCTTTTCTTTGTCAGCTCGAAGCCTTTCTCTCTGATTTTGTCAATCGATGTTCTAAGTACGTAGTCTAGACAAATGATAAAGAGGTACGGAGCCAGCGTGTCCCCTTGTAGTATTCCTGCTACAATGCTGAAGTATTCCGTGTCTCCATCTGGTGATCGTACTTTTTCTTTGGTGTTTCTATAGAGAATCGTTATTGCTGCTACGGTTTCTTTAGGTATGCCGTACGCTAGTAGGATTTGTTAAAGAGACATATTTTGGGTGTGTGAAAATTCTTTATATGAATGTCACTATGTTGAGAGAGAAATGTATACATGCATTAACCTATATACAGCTGCTGCTTGTATTTTTATTGGTAAGCTTTGGCAGTAATATCAGAATCAATACAATATTTATAGACACTTACCAATTTGATTGACACACGAAGTCGAAATAAAATGCATTTTGGTAAGAAAAAAATCTTAGATTTTCACTCAAAAAAAAAAAAAAAAAAAAAAAAAAAATCCATGTGTTTAATAAGCATAACATAATTCTTAATTACAGATGAAATATTAATTTCTTCACTTATTTATACAATTTTGGTGGGTTCGAAATTATTTAGAAACTTAATGATCCGTCTATGATTCTAATAGGCGAAAAAATGTATTTTTGACATTCTTGGAGGGGAAAGATTTCGTAAAGTTTGGGGGGTTTTGATTAGTCAAATTTTTCGTGAAAAGTCAAATATTGTCATCTGTGAAGTATCTCGAAATTATAAAACTTGCACGAAATCAACGATACAGATACAAATATTACACCTTCTGGTGCCTATTTTCATACAAAAATTGACATTTTTTGCAGGAAAATCAGCACACATACATACATTATATATATATATATATATATATATATATATAGATATATATATATACACACAAAAAAAAAAATATATATAAAATCAGCGCACGCACACACGTGTGTGTGCGTGTGTGTAAAGAATCCTAATACAATATACATATATATATATATATATATATATATATATATATCTTTAAGAAAAAAAACAAAATTTGGTCACATTAGGATTATAAATTTATTTCCATCATGCTAAGAGTATTGATATGAATCAATAATTCGACAAAAAATTCAACAGGACTTCTTCAGATCCAACATGGAGATGATGAATACAGCCAGAATGGGTGTGGTCACAGGATTGAAGAATACCTTATATATATATTAAAAGTCTGTCTGAAAATTTGGTTTGGTTTAGTTGGGTTATAATCCTGTTTATACATATATATTAAATATATATGTGATTTGTTAATACATTTTGTAGATAACATTCTTGAACGAGTCTGTGCTCCTTTTTGAACACATTTTAATGATTTCAAGTATTGCTATATAACAGTCACAATTTAATATCAGTCATTTGGTTGCACACAGTTTGTTCTATTTGACCCTGTCAAGTACTACCACTCCCGTCAGAGTGAAGAAGAGAGCTATGGCAATGAAGGGGTACTCCACATTTTCCAGATTCTTTAAGGTTATATCCAGGACACTTGTTGTGGGGAAAGTCTTACCTTTCTGCTGAGATGCATTTGGTGTATTCTACTGCCCCAGCTAACTTGGCTGAGTCATAAAAATAACGGAACTTGGTGTACTGTGTGATCAATGAGCGAAAGATGTAGAAGCAGATAGTGTTATCATCGAAGATGATATCTTGGGATTATATCTCAGTAATCTTAGCTTTTGAACCATTGCATTTTTCGCATGCTTTTGTTGGCACCTCTTATTTTTCGAGTTATTCAGCTATGAGCACTGAGAAACGAATAGATATGAAATTTTTGTTCCGGTTGTGAAAAACTTCATCATAAATACTTGAAATGCTTCAGCAAGTGTATGGAGATAACATCATGTCATGCACACGTGTTTTTTTGAGAGACACAAGTTGGTGAAAACTCAATCTTAGAGCGGGAGGCCTCCAACAAGTAGGACTGAAATCAACATCAAGTGAGTAAGGCAAGTGATGTGTGACAGTTGTTGGCTGATTGTTTGAATGATCCTAAGTCATCTGGGCATTGAAAAGGACAGTGGTCAGAAGATTATCACTGAAGATTTGGGCATATTTTAAAAGTAGTAGGAGTAGATGTGTTCCTCATTAGGCATTTTCTGACCGAGATGAACATCATCGTACGGAAACAACCTTCCTATTCCTCTGATCTTTTGCTCTGAGTAGCATTTTTCCCTCAATCTCAAGATCATTAAGAGGACCCATTTTGTCAACCACAAGGCTGAAAGGCATCCCTGTAGAATTCTTCCAGCACCGCATAAAAGCGTAGAAGAGAAGGGTGGGGAGACATTAGATTTGAGGGGGATAAATATCAAGGGAAATTCAAGTAGTTTGAGGTTGGAATTGAAATAAACTGAGACACCATACCCGTTTCTTCTCACACTCATCTGGTTATATATATATATATATATATATATATATATATATATATATATATAACTGATCCATTGGCATAATTGTTAGTGTTCACCAATGGCCCGGTAGATCGGGGTTCAATTCCAGGTCGAGTCATACCAAAGACACAAAAAGACGGTAATTGAAGCCTCCTTGCTTATAAGGGGTGTCCTCGTGGTGTAATGGTTAAAGCGATGGTCTGCGAAATCGTAGCACACGAGTTCGAACTCCAGTCGCGCTATTACGTTCACTTTCGGACAAATACCCTTGGGAAAGGTATGAACCCCGGTTATCCTGCCAGCTATGGGTTAAATAGTACCACCACTGTTCTTCTAGGAGAAAGGCTTTGACATTAAATAACCCACGAAGGTTGATATGCCATTAGACAAAGAAACCAAACAGCATTATAAGGTAAGGATCAAGGGTGAAGTGAAGCAATCCAGGGAAAGGAGTACCACCCTCCTCTACACATCGGTGTCGTAGGTATTGAAAAAGGAGCCTTCGGGTCGCCCTCGACTACGGTCGGCTAACTAACTTTTATATATATATATATATATATATATATATATATATATATATATATAAGTAGAGTTGGCAACCGTAGTCGAGGGCAGAAATGGAATTGATGTAACAAAGAATGAGAGAATGAAAATTGAACAGTTGGCAGAAATAGAACTGATAAAACAGAATGAGAGAATAAAAATTGAACTGTTAGCTGAAATGGAACTGATGAAGGAAAGACTGAGAGAATGAAAATTGAACAGTTATCAGAAATAGAACTGATTAAACAAAGAATGAGAGGATAAAAAATTGAACAGTTGGCTGAAATGGGACTGATGAAACAAAGAATGAGAGAATCAAAATTAAAAAGTTGGCAGAAATTGAACTAATGAGACTAAGAATGAGAGAATGAAAATTGAACAGTTGGCTAAAAGGAAATTGATGAAACAAAGGATGAGAAAATGAAAATTGAACAGTTGACAGAAATAAAACTTATGAAACAAAGAATTAGAGAATGAAAATTGAACAGTTGGCAGACATGGAACTGATGTAACAAAGAATATGATTTGTAAACGAAAAGTTTGTAGGTAACAGTTTAAACAAGCCACACCTCTTTTGTTTGCACACAGTTAAATGCTTTCATGTATTCCTATCTAACACGAATTATTCTAGTTGGTTGGTTTTCATGGCATATCAGCTCTAGCTGATTATTTATTGCCAAATCCTGTTTCCTCCCCCACCACACACAAATGTATAATTTGTAAATAAATTGTTTGTGGTTAATATTTTAAACAAGTCAGTTCTCTTTTGTTTACCCACAAATGGTTTAAAGAATTGCTAGTTAACGTTAATATTTTCATTTTTATTGCAATACTTGGAACCGTTTAACTAACAACTCAATTTAACATTAATCATTTGTTTGCATTTAGTTCGATAGTTAAGCAGTTTTATTTGACCCATAGATGAGACCGTAACAGGTATTACCACCTCCGGTTAGAGTAGATCTGGGAGTAATAGCAATGAAGGGGTACACAACATTCCTCATAACTACAGGATTGGAACCTCGTCATCAGATTGTTTAGAGTCATATCCAGGCCACTCGTTGTTGTCTTACCCCTCTGCAGTGATCCAGTCGACATATTCTTCAGGCCCTGCCGTCTAGGCTGTTATGTGAGGTATTCGGAACACATACATCAAGTCTTAAGCAAAAGTAAATACAGCAATTGCAACCAATTATTCCTCTTGTGATTTTCAAGCAGGAAGAAGTAAATCATGGCACCTGACTGGAATTCGTAGTCCGATCAGAGCTTCTTTTCCTATCGGAATTGATGATTTTTAAAATGCCGCTATAAAGTGATGACCACTGCCAAATCTTCAGTTTCTAAATAGATGCAAAAATATTTATAATTCAGTGTCCTTAGTATCCACTAAATTTCATCTGATGGTGAGGCTCAATTCTCGGTGTTTGAGAAATATAGAATTCCTCTTCATTGCCATTACTCTCTGGTCTGGATTGGTAGTACCTGTAAGGATCCCATCTATGGGTCAAATAGAACTGTTCAATCGTTTATTTAGAATTATTATTATTAGCTATTTAAGTCCATTCAACTGGGTGAAAAATGTTTGTATTAAATTGAAATACTTGATAAATAGTTTTACGAATGTTAAATAACAATACCCGAAACCATTTAACTGTATGCCAAATATTATTGATATCAAATAAAATTATTATTAGTAGATAGAAATACTTGAAACCATTTGAAACTATTAGTGTTAGTGATGTTTGAAACTATTTAGTTGTGTGCAAACAAATGATTACTATTAAATAAAATCATTATTATTGGATAAAAATACTTGAAACCATCTAACTGAGTTCAGACAAATGAGCTTTGGCTCGTTTAAAAACTATTAGAATACAAATTTATATGACATAAAATAACCCTCAAGGATTGATATGCCATAAAACACAACAAAACCAAGGTTAGAATTCGTCTTTTGCTGAGTTTTTCGATTTGTGCATTTTTTTATTTCTGATGTTAAATTCGCTTCCTGGAAAGAAAAAAGAAGTTTGACAAAGAAAAGAATGCACCAAACGATGAATTTGTGCTTGAACGTCTCAGCAATTTTACTTTTGCTTAATTCGTTTACAGAGCGGAACCAATTTTATCTTTTTTTTTTTTTTCAAACGCCCTTACAATTGTCAATTTGGGCGTTTTCTTCTGGCAGGAATTAAAGGCGGCAAATCTGCTCGCCTTTTCTCTTCTAAATACGTGAATTCTGCACATTACTGACAAATGTAATGACATTCAAATTTCATTCAACCACAAAACAAACTTCTTGCCAAATAACAAAACAGAACGAACAGTGGAAAGAGGAATATATAAAAATAGATAAGAGAGAGAGAGAGAGAGAGAGAGAGAGACACTGATCAAGTAATAATTTGTTTATATTTTCTTTTGACAATATAAACCTACTGTATCTTATGTCAGAATTCTTTTTTCCTAATCTTTCTCTGCATAAAATCTTTTTTTTTTGCTTCTCTTAGTAATTTTTTTTTTTTTTTTTTTTTTTTTGTTTAGCTAGGTTGAACTTTTAGGTTCTGAGGTCAGCAATAATAGACAATTTTTAAACTGGAGATCTCAGTTATGTTTGCGACGTTACTGAGGACGTATTCTTATTAACTTGAGACACATAAACAAAAATTGTATGATTATCATAGGCTTCTACGCCTTCGGCAAACTACGGAGAGAGTGTGAAAAGTTCTTGGCCGGACCAAAAAAAAAAAAACAAAACAAAAAAAAAACAAAACAAGAACCATGAAACATACATTCCATCCCAAATATTCTTAAACGGGTTACGTTTCTGTAAGTTCTAAAGAATTTTAAAAAAAAAGTCATTCTCTTCTTGGTTGGGCTGATAACTTTTTAGCACATTAGCATAGTTTCATGCAACTTCTCAATGCAGAAGCTGAAAAGGCAGTGCTAAGAATGCGGAGACTGGATGCTCTGATTAAGAATTGTAACTCCCTAAAAAGGGCTATCCTGGACATGATACTAAACTGCATCTGATGGTTGGTTGGTTGGTTTTTTTACGGCGTATCAACTCTTTTCGGGTCATTTAACGCTGAATTAAATTTCAAACAATTCAGTTTAGCGAAAGTTCAGACAGTTCTATTTCAAACAGTTCAGTTTAGCGTAAATACACAGGTTCAATGTCAAAAACATTTCTATTTCAAACAATTCAGTTTGGAATAAGTACACAGTTTAGTTCTATTTGACCCATAGATAGGACCCTATCAGGTGCTGCTACTCCGGACCAGAGTGGACCTGGGAGCGATTACAATAAAGGGGTACTCTACATTCCCTAAAGCTCCATCATTTCCGGAACATAACCATCAGATTGTTTAGTATCATATGCAGTTGGAGGAGTCTTACCCCAAAGTAGAAAAGCAGTCAGTGTATTCTACAGCCCCAGCCGACTATGCAAAAACTGTATCTGATGGTGAGGTTCCTGTTATTGAGATCTGGGGGAGAGTAGAATACATCTACATCACCATTACTGCCAGGTCCACTATGACAAGAGTAGTAGTACCTGTTAGGGTCCCATCTTGGAGCCAAATAAATTTGTTTAAAAATTATTCGTATTCAATCGGACATATTGCAAAAAAGAAGAGACAAATAAAGAGACGACAACACAAAAATGTAAATATAAACGTACCATGAGCGCGATTCTCTAACCTATTGACATAAAATAACCAGGGGCGTGTTGACATGCCATTTAAATCAATCAAAACGCAGATGATTTGGCATGGAGCTCCGGGGAAAAACAATAAAAAAAATCAAAAATGTTTGTATACATGCAACACTTCATGCCTAAAAAATCTGTCATGTTCACATCAGCATTACGTCAATTAATATACAAGAAACAAACGTGGACATCAATAAAAAGAGCAAGTAATAATAATAATAATAATAATAAGCGAGAAGAAGGGATCGATATTGATGAGAGAGTGAAGACTAAGGTATTGTATATCACAGAAGTTGATAAACAACAAAAATTGAAATAAGCTGAGCATATCTCGAAATGAATAAGATAGACAGCACCAAAGATGGTAAGATGAGATAGTGGAATTTGCTGACGAGACTTGGCAGAGGATAGCAGACAAAACATTGTCATTAAAAGAATTGAAAAAAGACTTATCCGGCAAGAGACTCAAAATGACTGATGACGATAACACGTTGTTTGTTAGTTAGTTTATGGCATCTCAAACCTGGTCGGTTATTTACAGCTAAATTCCCTTTAAATGATTTGTACGCTAATATTGAATTAGTTATGTTATTTTTAGACGGATTTTAGTGATCATCTTTTCCACACAGTTAAATCGTTTCAAGTATCGCTGACACTCATAAATTCTATACGATATTAATCATTTGTTTGCACACAGCTGTTTAATAGTTTCAAGTATTGCTATTTAAGATTACTTATATCAAGACTTTTATGAATGCACTACATGGACGCAAACTAAACGGCTGCAGAAGAAACTAGACGGCAATTACACAAGAATATTGAGAGCAATATTAAACAAGTCCTGGCGACAACACCCCGCAAGACACCAACTATACGGCCACTTGCCTCCCATCACGAAAACTATCCAAGTTAGACGAACCAGACATGCAGGACACTGCTGGAGAAGCAAGGACGAGCTCATAAGTGATGTACTCCTATGGACCCCCACATATGGCCAAGCAAAAGCAGGATGACTAGCTCGAACACATATATAGCAGGTATGTGAGGACACAGGATGTAACCCTGAAGAACTGCCAGAGGCGATGAATAATTGGGAGAAGTGGCGAGAGAGGGTCAGGGATATCCGTGCTGGCGGCACGACATGATGATGATGATATCAAGACTTCCAATGTAAAATAAATAACTTGCACACAGCTATTTGATTTCAAATATCTTATTATAATGATTATTAGAAAATGATTAAATAGATTTATTTGACTCATGGATTGGACTCTAACAGGTACTAACAATCTTAGTCGGGGTGGACCTGGGAGTAATTGTAACGAAACAGTATTCCAGAACTGGAGCCTCACTGGTGAAGTTGAGTGTCATACCCATGGTCACTCGTCGGGTGAGGGTCTTACCCCTCTGCAGAAAGACAGTTGGCGTATTCTACAGCCCAAGCCGACAGGGATGGAATGATAGCACAGATTTAAATTGCACGTTGACAAAATAAACAAAATAAAAACCAATCTATTCACGGTCATCAAATAAGAAAATATTTGAAGATGTTGAATCATGTAATGTATTTTGTATCACATTCTTTTTTTAAAGCCCAGTCAGCAATGGCTGTCGAATACACCGACGACATCTCTGCAGAGACATAAAGAACCCTCAACCAGTGTCCTGGATAAATGAAACAATATGATGAAGAGGCTCCAGTAATGCTGGAGCTTTGGAGAATGCGGAGTACCCCTTCATTGTCATTGCTCCCAGGTCCACTCTAAGCCAGAGTGATATCACCTGATAGAGACCTATCTATGGGTCAAATAGAATTGATTGACATTTAAACTGAGCGCAAACAAATAACTAATGCTAAATTGAATTGTTAGAAATAATACTCGTAGTTACATAAAATGATTATATATATTATATATATATATATATATATATATATATATATATATATAAACGGTCCATTGGCTAGTGGGTAGAGTGTTTGCTAATGGCCCCGGAGACCGGGGTTCAATCCCAGGTCGAGTCATACCAAAGACTTAGAAAATGTTCCTTGATACCTCCTTGCTTAACACTTAGCATTATAAGGTAACGTATCAACGGTAAAGTGGGGATTTCCAGGGAAAGGAGTTGCGCTCTCCCCTACACCTCGGTGTAGTAGCTTTTGAAAAGGGAGCCCTTGGGTCAACCTCGACCATGGTCGCCAAATTTACTTACTTATATTTGTGTTCAGGCCACACTTTTACCCTGTTATATGTAGCCAAATAAATCAAGATGAAAAAGAAGAGATGTGGTGAGTCAAAATGATATTTTTAATTTATTAAATTCTAGAGTCTTATCTTTTTAACTGATTCAACCATCAACCAATATTTAACGTCGTGTGACTGTAACCGTGTCACACACACACATTATATATATATATATATATATATATATATATATATATAAAGACAGAGACTGATAGAAGAAGATCAATCGAGAGAGAGAGAGAGAGACTCACTCACGCATAGAAAGACAGCGACACGAAGATGGATAAATGAATAGATAAGAGTAAAAGTGGGTGGGGGGAGAGAGAGAGAGAGTAAGATAGGCAAAGAGAATGTGAGCGAGGGACAGAGAACTACTTACGATGTTCGGGATTCCTCGTTTTACAAACATTTTGAGGAAATATAGAATTGAAAAAGAAATAAGGTTTTCCTCCGAAAATGCATTCTGTGATATGAACAGTTTGGTTGTTTCAGGAGTTCAGTTCTGGAAATGGTTTGTTTCGTGCTAAAGATCCTTGTTTAATTTATAGCAATGTCAATAGTCAGTCTCAGAGTTCATTTACAACTCAGGATTTCGAAAAATCGAAGTTGCAATTTTGGTACTACAACCACAAGAAGTAACATTCCACGCGCGTGCGCGCATATATATATATATATATATATATATGAAAATGTACAAATATGAAAAAACACAAGATCTCCTGAGAATGATTTTATTTATAGTTTGAATTATTTCTCAACGTTGAACGTTACGCTTTTAAACCTTCATCAGGGCGTATGAATTTTTTAAAATGAAACAAAAAGATGAGAAAATTTAAATAATTCTATTTTCTTTGGTAGCTTTCTGTTTCAAATTTATGTAAGGAAATTAGCGTTCGAAAATTTATTTTAAAAACATAACGTATTTTGTAAATTTTTTTTCCATTCATATCTCATAAAATTAAATACATCGTATAACATACAATTGATTACGTCACAGAAATTTGAAACAGAACGCTACAAGTGGAAATAGAAAGTTTAAAGCTTTCTTATCTTTTCGTTTTATTTGAAAATTCATACGCACTGATGGTTTCAAAACCGAAATGTTTAACATTGGTAAATGATTATATAGATTATTTTTATACCTATTCTAAAAATCTGACACGTGTGAAAATGATACAATTTGTAATATAAAAAATATTACACAAACTGATAGCTGGAAAAAAATTTCATAAGATAAGAAGACTAAAAACATTCGTACTGCTTGAAAATAATCAACCAATGACGTAATGCCAACTCAAAAAAAAAAAAAAAATCGACAGAATACTTTAAGCTGAAACGTAAGAGTCCTCAATACAGGAAGTAGAGCGAAATGCAAATACCTACAGAGTCAGAAGTAATCTACTTAGGTTTCACTAAACCGGATTATTTTTTATGCATTTTTTTTCTTTCTTGCAGCCTTTTAATCAATAAGATGTAATTTGGTCCAACGCTTCTTAAGTCATAATTTTCCAAGTAAAACCTTGGTTGATTACTTCCCACTCAGTAGGTATTCGTATATATATATATATATATGTATATATCAATATTTTTTATTTTCCTAAAATCTAAATTAAAAAACACTAATCGTAACTGATTATTATTTAAACTGTGTAAATATAGTAAGCTTCTGCGCAAGTGTAAACAAAGTGCAGTCATTTGCATGAATAACAAGTTATTTCAGAGTTCCAGATTATTAAAGAGTGACTACATAATCCCGCAATTATGGGCCACAAATGTAACTTGACCGCTTCTGAGATATCTGTTATAACATCTGGACTTGCAAAAGTTAAATCAACCAGAGAAATATCCAAAATAATTGGAAGATATTTCCAAATTGTGAAAATATTGGTTGTAGTTCCTATGAAAGAACGGAAGACAACCGATAAGGTTCACTCAAGGGTTGTTTCCTCAATGTTCCCTGTCACGAATTAAACGTGAAGCTGTGAATAACCAAGGTCTGAACAGCAGAGAACTTTTCAGGAATATTGGTGAAACTATATTCAGAATTACCCGACATCGTCTTCTGAAAAAGGTCGGGCATCAATGAGACCGGTGACAACGCCCTCATTTATAAAAAATACTCGTACAAAATCGAGCATCTAAAATAGAAAGAGGATAACATGAAGGGTAATTTCTCGAAGGTTTTGTTCACGGATGAATCTCGAGCTACTGTTGATGGGCTAGAGAGTTTGAGCAAAGGATGGGTCTTAAACGAACGAGATCTTCATCAACGCTTCAGACGCCAACAAGAAGAGAGTATTATAATTTGGGCTGGTATTATTGACGATATTATAGTTGGTCCGTGGAAAGTGCCTGATCGTATTAAAATGACTGCAGTTGCTTATATAACCTTCCAGAAAGAGCTCCTTGAACCTTCGTTAAAAAAATCGGAACACCTTCGAGAAAACCATCTTATTTATGCAAGATAATACTCCCTCGCATGTAGCTCATAAAACTACGAAATACTTGCCACTGAGGATTTCAGAAGATGAAGTGGCTGGCCAATTCTCCCGACTTAGACCCAAATGAATACTAGTGGAGCATTTTGAAGCGACGAGCTTGCTAAAATGGACGCCAATTCAATATCAAGAAAGACTTGTGGCCGGTAATCGTGAATATATCATGTGGAATTACATCAGAAAGGTTCTATGGACCAGCGTCTTATCCAAGCTGTTTCATTAAAAGCATCACATATCCCTTATTAACCAGCTCCACTATTAGTTTTGAACTTTGTTTACTTGTCCATTTCTATTTATTTCATGTTGATTACTGTATGCACCCATAGCAATCTGTGTATGAAGCAAGTGTTATTTTGTTCATTTACACGAGTTTTAATTACACCCCGCTAATAATTTGGAACAGTTATAATTTAAGTCTAAGTTGACGACCTCAGTCGAGGGTGACCCGAAGGCTCCCTTTTTAATAGCTTTAACACCGATGTATAGGGGAGGGCGCTACTCTTTTCCCTGAATTGCTCCATTTTACCCTTGATATGTATCTTATAAAGCTGAGTGTTAAGCAAGGTGGCACAAAGTACCATTTTTTGAGTCTTTGGTATACTCGACCGGGGATTGAACCCTGGTCTACATGACCATTGGCAAAAATTCTACTCATAAGGACAATGGCCCGGTTTTTGAATAAATTAGGTAAATGAACATGAGTTTCTGAGTATTTTTTGCGGAAACTAAAATTTTTTAGACAACACTCTCACATAACTGTTGCCATCATTCTCTGAAAAATTCGTTAAATTCCAACTTTTATTCACTGGCGAAAAGGTTTGGTTTGGTTTCTTTGTTTAATGGCATATCAACCTCTGTGAGTAATTTAATGCCAAGGCATTCTCCCAGAAAATAGTAGTGCTACTATTTAACCCATAGCTGGGAGGATAAGGGGTTCATACCTTTCCCAAGAGTATTTGCCCGAAAGTGAATGTAATAGCGCGACTGGAGTACGAACTCGCGTACTACGATTCCGCAGTCCATCGCTTCAACCATTACACCACGAGGACATTCCCTAAAGCTCCAGGATTAGAGTCTCACGGTCAGCTGCAGTTTAGAGTCATGCTTGGGTTAGACACCTCAGTCATAGAAAGAAGAGAACAAGAGAAAAGAAAGAAAGAAAGAACCAAATGAATATAGATATGTAAACCAAGAGAGACAAAGAGACTTTGAATGTAAAAATGGAGGTGGGCCAGAGAGAGAGATTGAATAGCAGTATCAAGATTCATAGATTTCGAAAGGCGATTTTGAAGTCAAGTAGGTTCGCCTTTCTATGAAGAATAGCGTTGTTCTATTTTCCTGTTTCGACCATTTGTTCTCTAAGCTCAGGTTAATAGAATGAAGGACTTATAATGACAAATGGTACTATTTACCAACCCCTCCGCTCGAGCAGGATATGACACAAGGTCAATTTTTAAGCGGAGTTTAACAGGTTTGAATTCAGAGTTTTTCCTTCTCCTTGACTAGTTGCCTAACCATGGCTGAAGAACCTAGTCTGTCCTACTATTTACCCATAGCTGGCGGGGGAATAATTGGATTCATACCTTTCCCAAAGGTATTAGTGCTATGTGAAATGCAATCAGTCTCGTCCAGGATTTGAACTCGTGTCGCCGTGTACATTTCCTACGACGATAACGACTACACCACGGGCACCTCCTTATATAATGACAAATGGTACGTATCTTACAGTTGTCTTCTCGGTTGTTGAAATACTTATCATTGTGATATCATCTATAATGAGATTAATAATGATAATGAGAATGATGGCATCAAAATAGATGATATCATTGGGTAAATCACTTAAAGATCGTCCTCGTCAGCAATAATGTTTAGTATCAATCACACTCTATAGAACTTAGGGCACCTCGGGTGGTGTAATGGTTAGCAAAGTAGACTAGCAAACCTACACGAGCGAGTTCAATTCTCATTGGGTGCCCCATTCATGCGGCCTTGTGCTACATCTAAGCAAAAAGCTTAGTAAATTAACACTATATAAAACTTACATTATAATCAACTGCAAATAAACGAAGAAATAAACATATTGGATAAAGTGCTCTATACTTAGCGTTTAATTGAGATCTCTTCATCGAGAAATAATAATGATGGGTGTGTGCGATTGTAAACTCCATATTTTTATTATTATTATGGAATCATAAATTTGATTAGGAATTAATTTTTTTGTGCTTTTAATACTGTTGAGCAAACAGAATTCTCGCTATGATGTGCTATGTTAACATAAATCGAAAAAAATAGTTTCAATTTATAATCTGTTTACAAATACCGTAGTATCTATCAACCAACACATCTTCGAGTGCAAGGTGTGCGTCATGGGGAAGTGGAATGATGATATATATCGATAAAAGATGGAAAAAAAGGGGAGGGAGAAACACCAAAAACATTCTTTATCCAATCACTGTCCTATGCATGAAACTCAAATCCAGGACGAAACCATTTGCGTTTAACTTTCGCGCCAATGCTCCTGGGAAAGGCATGAATCCATCTGTTCTTTCCTCAGCTATGGTAAATAGTATAGCAAATTGAGTTGTTTAATTTTGGTTGGGTAACTAGTCTAGGAGAAGGAAATGTATCTTTCTTTTCCAAACATTTGAGAAAAATGAAATTACATGTTAATTTCACAATAGATACTTATTTTATGATAATCTACCTACTTAGCTATCAAGCTATGTGAATGAAAGTTCAAATACTGCACAAATTAGATTGTGTTTCCTTCCTAAGGATTGAATCCATCGCTTTTCCTAGCTTCAGGTAAATAGTTGGGCAGTGTGGGCTCTTTAGCCTTGATTTGGCAAACAGTCTTGGAGAAGAAAATCTTTGATTTCAAACCAGTTCTAACCCACTTAAAAACCGACCTGGTGTCGCATCAAGCCCGTTGCGGTGAGGTTTATATATATATATATACGAATAGGCATAATGGTTAGGGTGTTTGCCAATAGCCCTGGGTTCGATCCTAGGTTTAGTCGTACTAAAGACTCAAAAATGGTACTTGATGCCTCATTGCTTAACAATCAGCATTATAAGGGACAGATCAAGGATAAATGGAGCAATCCAGGGAAAGGAGTAGCACTATCCCCTACCCCTCGATGTAGTAGATCATGAAAAGGGAGCCTTCGGGTCGCCCTCGACTACGGTCAGCCAACTTATATACAAGGTGTCTCAATATACATGGGACTCATGTGACTGCTTATAACAGTACGACTGTTATTTTTTTATTTCAGAGTTGAAAATAATATAACAATAATTAATCTTTGATCACAATGCCTTGGACAAGAGAGGAAAAATATTTTGCGTTACTATTTATTTGGAGACAAAATCATTCAAAACTATGCAAGCAAAATTTCACCGGAAGTTTGACTTATCCCCAGAAAAGCCAAATTTATCATTGGGTACATAAATTTCAAGCCACTGGATCAATAAACAACTGCAACAAGAAGGTAAAAAAATCCCAGGTCTGGCAGGAAGTGAATTGCAAGATGTCCTGACAATGTGGACGCAGCGAGAGATTCTGTCGGAAGGAGTCTGGAAAAATACCCCCGAAGACGTTCCTTAAAATCTTCGTCTTTCACGTCCATTCTTGCAAAGAATCTTAAAGCTGTACCCATACAGAATGCAGATCAAGTATAAACTCACACCACCTGACATGGAGTTTCTTGTCTCCGTAAAAAAATATTTATGGGTTGCATCTGTTTTGAGACACCCTGTATGTAATAATAACATATCACGATTTATGACGTTTACTAATCCTGTAGTAATGATATATCAACATACCTTCGAGTGTAAGTTGTGCATCATGGAGAAGTGAAATGATGATATATCTCCATAAAAGGCGAAAATAAAAAGAAAAGAGACTTACCTAATATATCTGTTTTCCGACATTCCTCATCCGATCATTACTCTTTGTAAAATTTTACAAGATGGCACCCAGTGAGGTTCAAATTCAGTAGTAAGTGATCTGCTATAACACGATGAGGTGCCTGAAAAGAAGGTATAGAAAAGCAAATTAATACAAAAGAAAAGTAAAAAAAAGTGGAAGGCTGGCCAAAAAGAAATATAAAAGACAATGAAAGAGTTGGATGAATGAATTATAGAAGAAAATCAAAGAGAGAAAGTAATGAAGGAAAAGTAAGGAAAGACACACACACAATAAGATATGATAAAAAAAACAAAAAACAAAATAAGAACCATGACAACAACAAACAGATAAGAAAGAGAAAAGACAGAATGAAGGAACGAGTAAATTAATAAACGAAAAGAAGAAGAAGAAAAAAAAAGAAGGAAATAAGATGTATCTACAGAGAAGGCAGGAATCGGTGGTGGGGAGTTAAATTTCATGAATGGGTGAAAGAAAGGCGGTCGGGTATCGTCCTTTATTCTCTCTTCGTTTATGTGAAGCCCTCGTAATTAGTGAATAGCGCTCTTTCCTCCGGACAAGCTACCCGCCGAGCCAACATTGCAGAGGATCTGATGAGGACAATAGCGGGTGACAAGGTGGGTGAAGCAAATGGGGACATTCAGTGATAATCATGCCGGAGATGAGCGAAAGTAACGGCGGACACCATTTGTTTGGGGACGTTTTCTTGTCTCAGCTATCATCACGATACATTGATACCACACACACACACACACACACACGGAGGTGCCCGTGGTGTAATGGTTAGGAAATCGACACGGCGACACGTGTTCAAATCCTGGACGAGACTGATTGCATTTCACATAGCACTAATACCCTTGGGAAAGGTATGAATCCAATTATTCTCCCTCCAGCTATGGGTAAATAGTAGGACAGACTGGGTTCTTCAGCCTTGTTGAGGCAACTAGTCTAGGAGAAGGAAAACTCTGAATTCAAACCGGTATAAACTCCACTTAAAAATTGACCTTGTGTCATATCCTGCCCGAGTGGAGGGTTTGGTAAATAGGATACCACATACACACGAACACACTCAAATTCTAAAATACTCAATCATTTAAAAACGCACCTATTGGTTTCAAGATATGTACACGAGCGATTATTTAAAAAGACATTTACACAACACTGTGTACACAATCTGTGCACATATGCACGCAATGTGCTGTATTGATAGCTGTACACATGCATAGCTGTTCCCATGCGCTAAAACACATACGAACGGTAGTTCAAAAAGTTTTAAGACTCACCAAGATGTTTTTTTTTAGATTTATCGCACAACTATGTATAAGGGCATCGCTTGCCCTGAAATGAGGGCAGAAATCTGAATGAGTTTTCCTAAAGTTATAGGAATTGATATGGTACAGCCACAACAAAAATATTTAACGATAGTTCTTCTTTCTGGATGAGGCTAGGAACTTTTTGAACAACCCGAGTATACTAAAGTAGATAAATCAACCGAAATGTTCTCTCTTTTTATCCCTGCTTTCAATAGGAACAATATCCATCAGAATACGCACAACTATAGTATTCTATGTCCTTCTGATCGATTTCAATATCTTCCTATCTATCTATCTCTGATTATTATCTATCTCTATTTGTTCATATCTATCTATCTATGTCTGATTATTATCTATCTCTATTTGTTCATATCTATCAATCTATCTATGTCTGATTATTATCTATCTCTATTTGTTCATATCTATCTATCTACCTATCTATGTCTGATTATTATCTATCTATTTGTTCATATCTATCTACCTATCTATGTCTGATTATTATCTATCTCTATTTGTTCATATCTATCTATCTATCTATGTCTGATTATTATCTATCTCTATTTGTTCATATCTATCTATCTATCTATGTCTGATTATTATCTATCTCTATTTGTTCATATCTATCTATCTATCTATGTCTGATTATTATCTATCTCTATTTGTTCATATCTATCTATCTACCTATCTATGTCTGATTATTATCTATCTCTATTTGTTCATATCTATCTATCTATCTATGTCTGATTATTATCTATCTCTATTTGTTCATATCTATCTATCTACCTATCTATGTCTGATTATTATCTCTCTCTATTTGTTCATATCTATCTATCTACCTATCTATGTCTGATTATTATCTATCTCTATTTGTTCATATCTATCTATCTACCTATCTATGTCTGATTATTATCTATCTCTATTTGTTCATATCTATCTATCTACCTATCTATGTCTGATTATTATCTCTCTCTATTTGTTCATATCTATCTATCTATGTCTGATTATTATCTATCTCTATTTGTTCATATCTATCTATCTACCTATCTATGTCTGATTATTATCTATCTATTTGTTCATATCTATCTATCTATCTATGTCTGATTATTATCTATCTCTATTTGTTCATATCTATCTATCTACCTATCTATGTCTGATTATTATCTATCTCTATTTGTTCATATCTATCTATCTATCTATGTCTGATTATTATCTATCTCTATTTGTTCATATCTATCTATCTACCTATCTATGTCTGATTATTATCTATCTCTATTTGTTCATATCTATCTATCTATCTATGTCTGATTATTATCTATCTCTATTTGTTCATATCTATCTATCTACCTATCTATGTCTGATTATTATCTATCTCTATTTGTTCATATCTATCTATCTATCTATGTCTGATTATTATCTATCTCTATTTGTTCATATCTATCTATCTATCTATGTCTGATTATTATCTATCTCTATTTGTTCATATCTATCTATCTACCTATCTATGTCTGATTATTATCTATCTATTTGTTCATATCTATCTACCTATCTATGTCTGATTATTATCTATCTCTATTTGTTCATATCTATCTATCTATCTATGTCTGATTATTATCTATCTCTATTTGTTCATATCTATCTATCTATCTATGTCTGATTATTATCTATCTCTATTTGTTCATATCTATCTATCTACCTATCTATGTCTGATTATTATCTATCTCTATTTGTTCATATCTATCTATCTACCTATCTATGTCTGATTATTATCTCTCTCTATTTGTTCATATCTATCTATGTCTGATTATTATCTATCTCTATTTGTTCATATCTATCTATCTACCTATCTATGTCTGATTATTATCTATCTATTTGTTCATATCTATCTATCTATCTATGTCTGATTATTATCTATCTCTATTTGTTCATATCTATCTATCTACCTATCTATGTCTGATTATTATCTATCTCTATTTGTTCATATATATCTATCTATCTATGTCTGATTATTATCTATCTCTATTTGTTCATATCTATCTATCTATCTATGTCTGATTATTATCTATCTCTATTTGTTCATATCTATCTATCTACCTATCTATGTCTGATTATTATCTATCTCTATTTGTTCATATATATCTATCTATCTATGTCTGATTATTATCTATCTCTATTTGTTCATATCTATCTATCTATCTATGTCTGATTATTATCTATCTCTATTTGTTCATATCTATCTATCTATCTATGTCTGATTATTATCTATCTCTATTTGTTCATATCTATCTATCTATCTATGTCTGATTATTATCTATCTCTATTTGTTCATATCTATCTATCTACCTATCTATGTCTGATTATTATCTATCTCTATTTGTTCATATATATCTATCTATCTATGTCTGATTATTATCTATCTCTATTTGTTCATATCTATCTATCTATCTATGTCTGATTATTATCTATCTCTATTTGTTCATATCTATCTATCTATCTATGTCTGATTATTATCTATCTCTATTTGTTCATATCTATCTATCTATCTATGTCTGATTATTATCTATCTCTATTTGTTCATATCTATCTATCTACCTATCTATGTCTGATTATTATCTATCTCTATTTGTTCATATCTATCTATCTATCTATGTCTGATTATTATCTATCTCTATTTGTTCATATCTATCTATCTATCTATGTCTGATTATTATTTATCTCTATTTGTTCATATCTATCTATCTATGTCTGATTATTATCTATCTCTATTTGTTCATATCTATCTATCTACCTATCTATGTCTGATTATTATCTATCTCTATTTGTTCATATCTATCTATCTACCTATCTATGTCTGATTATTATCTATCTCTATTTGTTCATATCTATCTATCTACCTATCTATGTCTGATTATTATCTATCTCTATTTGTTCATATATATCTATCTATCTATGTCTGATTATTATCTATCTCTATTTGTTCATATCTATCTATCTATCTATGTCTGATTATTATCTATCTCTATTTGTTCATATCTATCTATCTACCTATCTATGTCTGATTATTATCTATCTCTATTTGTTCATATCTATCTATCTACCTATCTATGTCTGATTATTATCTATCTCTATTTGTTCATATCTATCTATCTATGTCTGATTATTATCTATCTCTATTTGTTCATATCTATCTATCTATCTATGTCTGATTATTATCTATCTCTATTTGTTCATATCTATCTATCTACCTATCTATGTCTGATTATTATCTATCTCTATTTGTTCATATCTATCTATCTACCTATCTATGTCTGATTATTATCTATCTCTATTTGTTCATATCTATCTATCTATGTCTGATTATTATCTATCTCTATTTGTTCATATCTATCTATCTACCTATCTATGTCTGATTATTATCTATCTCTATTTGTTCATATCTATCTATCTACCTATCTATGTCTGATTATTATCTATCTCTATTTGTTCATATCTATCTATCTACCTATCTATGTCTGATTATTATCTATCTCTATTTGTTCATATCTATCTATCTACCTATCTATGTCTGATTATTATCTATCTCTATTTGTTCATATCTATCTATCTATGTCTGATTATTATCTATCTCTATTTGTTCATATCTATCTATCTACCTATCTATGTCTGATTATTATCTATCTCTATTTGTTCATATCTATCTATCTACCTATCTATGTCTGATTATTATCTATCTCTATTTGTTCATATATATCTATCTATCTATGTCTGATTATTATCTATCTCTATTTGTTCATATCTATCTATCTATCTATGTCTGATTATTATCTATCTCTATTTGTTCATATCTATCTATCTATCTATGTCTGATTATTATTTATCTCTATTTGTTCATATCTATCTATCTATGTCTGATTATTATCTATCTCTATTTGTTCATATCTATCTATCTATCTATGTCTGATTATTATCTATCTCTATTTGTTCATATCTATCTATCTATGTCTGATTATTATCTATCTCTATTTGTTCATATCTATCTATCTACCTATCTATGTCTGATTATTATCTATCTCTATTTGTTCATATCTATCTATCTACCTATCTATGTCTGATTATTATCTATCTCTATTTGTTCATATCTATCTATCTACCTATCTATGTCTGATTATTATCTATCTCTATTTGTTCATATCTATCTATCTACCTATCTATGTCTGATTATTATCTATCTCTATTTGTTCATATCTATCTATCTATCTATGTCTGATTATTATCTATCTCTATTTGTTCATATCTATCTATCTACCTATCTATGTCTGATTATTATCTATCTCTATTTGTTCATATCTATCTATCTACCTATCTATGTCTGATTATTATCTATCTCTATTTGTTCATATCTATCTATCTACCTATCTATGTCTGATTATTATCTATCTCTATTTGTTCATATCTATCTATCGATCTTGTCTTATCCTTATTTATCTTTATAAGGTTGTTTGTATCTATTTATGATTGATCATTATCTAAGAATGAGTATTACTTGATTAAACACCTGACCATTATCTATCTGTCTGTGTTTGATCATCATTTATTTATTCATCTATTTTTTAAAATTAATTCAGCACAATATCAGATTTAATACCAATTTCCAAGTAGAAAAAAACCGGCCTGCCTTCAAAATCCGTTGTTTTTTTGTTTTTTTAAAATCTGGATTCTAATATCAAAATTCCGAACTCTATCACAGCTAAACTGGCACTTTCTACGTGACTTGGAAATTACTTAGCTTTGCTATGTCTGATACTCGTGATACCTGCTATTTCCAAGTGAAACTGAGCAGGCTCAACTAGTGTTTTAAAAACGAATTGACCGTAATATCTCGCTCTCTCTCTCTCATATATATATATATATATATATATATATATATATATATATATATATATATATATATATACACACACACACACAAATCTGTTTATACACGTATACATATACACGCGTCTCTCTCTCTCTCTCTCTCTGGCACAGTCAGCAGGGCTGTAGAATACACCGACTGCATCTCTGCAGTCGGTGTATTCTATAAACTCCCCCCACTAGTGTCCTGATATGATACTAAACAATATGATGGTGAGGTTTTAGTAGTGCTGGAGGTCTGGGGAATGCGGAGTACCCCTTTACTGCCATTGCTCTCAAGTCCACTGACCCGGAGTGGAAGCACCTGATATGGTCCTATATATGTGTTGAATAGAATAGTGTACTTGAACTAAACTGTTTTGACATTTGAACTGCGTACTTATGCGAAACTAAATTGTTTAAAATAGAACTGTTTATATGTATAAAAATGGATTTGGCATTAAATAACCTACAATGGTTGATATGCCATAAAACCAAATGAAACCAAACACTTTCCCCACCTCTCTCTCGATATATATAAAGAGTGTGAGAGAGAGACTCAGCTCCTCATACGAGCAGGGTGTGACACAAGGTCAATTTTTAATGGAACTTAATTAATTTGAGTTCACAATTTTCCTTCTCCTAGACTGGTTGCCATAGTATTTACCCATGCATGATGTGAGTATAGTTGAATTCATACCTTTCCCAATGGTATTAGCACTATATAAGTAAAGTTAGTGACCATTGTCAAAAGCTACAACACTGAAGCATAGGGAAGAGCGCAACTCCATTCGCTGCATTGCTCCACTTTCCCCTTGATCCTTACAATGCTGAATGTTAAGCAAGGCGGCATCAAGTACCATTTTTTGAGTTTTTGGTATGACGCGACCTGGGATTGAAACCTGGTTTCCCAGACCATTAGCGAACACACTACTCAGTAGGCCACATATTTTTTTTTTTTATATATATTTAGTTTTTGAATATAGCATAAAGCGTCTAAAGTGACTGTCATAAGAATTAACTCACTTCGGTAGAAACAATCTGTAAAACTCGCTTCTTAGTGACAATGTATACTTACAATTTATATCTATAAATCATAGACTGTAGTATATTTTAATTTTGATTTATTTTTATCGTATTTTCAGAGGTTAGTCTGTAAACATTTTTATTTTCGTGGGAATGTGGGAATTATGAATCCAATTGTTATTCAGTTTTTTTATCACAAAATTTTCATCTATCTAAAACGAATTTTTGGGTGAACGAAATAGCATTTTACTAGCTGACGAATTCGTCTACGCCGGGCAAAAAATTAAAACTTGTATCACAGCGGGTGATAATGACATCAAAATGATTCCAAAATAAAGATGGGAAGCTGATAAGTATTATTTGAGCTTGAGTCAAATTACGTGAAACTGATTATATATATATATATATATATAAGAGAGAGAGAGTTTTAAAAAATTACTTAAAAGACTTTTTTTATAAATCAAAAGTTCTCAAATACTTCAGAAAAGTATAAAAAGTAAATGAAATTAAGATCTCACGTCTTTTTATGCAATTCTTTTAATTGAATTGAGTTTTGTTTAATGGCATATCAACTTCTGTGGGTTATTTAATGCCAGAAGGGTTAAATTGTATTTTTGTGCATATTTTAGAATTCAGGGTATGAGTTTTTGTTATGTTTTATTATATTTGACTTGAGTTTGATGAAGAGGTTGGTTTCTTTTAGAAAGCTTAAAATTTCCTCTGGTTGGCAGTTTTTGAAGAGATCCTTTAAATTGTTTGTTTGGTAATTTTTGGAGCGAATTTGTCTAAACCTGTCACAGTTTATGAGAATGTGTTTGACTGTGAGAGGTAATTTACATGTTGAACATACTGGGGGATCTTCACCTTTTAGAAGGTGTGAATGGGTAATGTGGGTGTGACCATTACGAAGTCTGGATATTATCACTTCTTTTCTACTTCTTCTGTAAGCTGCTGGCCATTCACCTATTGTATCTTGAATATGGTGGAGCTTGTTCTATGTTTGATCATGCCAAGAATTTTGCAATTTCTTGAGTATAAATTTGTTAATGAGTGGTTCTAGGTCGGTGAATGGAATTTCTGTATGGGACATTTCTGCCTGGAGTGCTTTTTTGCAGCTTTGTCTGCTCTTTCATTTCCCTGTATACCAATGTAGCTAGGTATCCAACTGAGAATGATACTATTATTTTCAGAATAAGTGTTCATTTTATCTCGTAGTCTTATGATGAGAGGAGTTGATGAAACTTTGCTCTGTAGAGCTTGGAGAACTGATTTGGAATCTGAATAGATGATACATTTGGATGATTTGTGATTTGCTATAATGTTCATGGCTAGGTCAATAGCTATGGCTTCTGCACTATAGATTGATGATTCGTTTGGGAGATGTTTTAACAGTTCTTGGTTTTGGAAGACAGCGGCACAACCAACTTTCATTCCTTGTTTGGATCCAGCTGTATAGATGTGGTGGTTGTTTGGGAAGTTTTTTTGGATGTTGAAGAATTTCTCTTGGAAAGTGATGGGGAGTGTTTTGGTTTTGGAATGTTTGGTTTGGTCTAGCTTTATTATTGCTTGGTTTATGGTCCATGATGCTGTTTTGGGGAGGATTGTATTATGTATAATTTTGGGATTGATTTGGATTTTATTTAGGAGGGTTGGAATTCTTAGATAAAAAGGTTTAAATGGCCTTTTCTTTATTTTCAAAAAGGTTTTTATATCTTATTTCCCTGATGTAGTTATAGGCAGGGTTTTGGAGGCATAAAATGGGTTTAATATAGTATTGGAGTGCAAGGTTATATCTTCTCTAGGAAAGTGGGGGTTCATTGGCTTCAATATATAAACTTTCAATTGGAGAGGTAGTGAAGGCTCCTTGGGCAATACGGAGTTCCAAGTGATAGGATTTTCTGGCTGCTCCATACATGAAGCAACCGTAATCAAGTTTTGATCATATTAGACATCTGTATAGTTTGGTTAGGGTGATTTTATCAGCACCCCAGTCTGTGTGGGCTATGAAGTTGAATAGTTTGGTTGCATTTGATCCTCAGTTGTTTAATGTATGCGATGAAGGATAGTTTTGGGTCAACAGTAATGCCTAAGAATCTATATTGCTGTATTTCAGAGCCATTTAATGTTTGGGTGGGTTGATAATGCATTTTGTGGATTTGGCAGAAATGCATGCATTTCGTTTTATTGCTTGAGACTTTAAAACGATTTTTCATGGTCCATTTTAATATCTTGTTGATATATTGTTGCATTTTTCTTTCTATGGTGACCATGTTTTTAGAACTGTAACAAATGATGAAGTCATCAACTTACAATGATCCTTTGATTTCTGGAGGGAGGTAGGTTGTTATTTTATTTATTTTAATCATGAATAGGATCACAGATAGGATACTACCCTGAGATACATCTATTTCCTATTGTTTTGGATCGGAGAGTGTATTATTTATTCATATTTGGAAGGTCTGGTCTTCTGGGAAGTGTTTTATGAAGATGGAGAGTCTGCCTTATCGGCCAAGATCTTTGAGGACTTTGAGTATGCCATATGGCCAGGTTGTCTCGTAGGCTTTTTCTAGATCAAAGAGGACTGCAACCAGATGTTTTTGTAATGTTTCCCTGATTAAAGTTTCTATACGGACTATTTGGTCTATGGTTCTTCTTTTGGTTCTAAATCCTGTTGGTAGGTTTGAAAGGAGGTTATTGGATTCAAGGAACCATGTAAATCTTATATTGATCATCCTTTCGAGGGTTTTGTTTGTGAAGCTTGTTAAAGCTATAGGTCGATAACTGGTAGAGTTTGTGGTATCTTTTTGTTTTTTGAGGATAGGGATGCTTATGGCTTGCTTTTCTATGGTAGGAATGTTGCCAGTGATCCAGATATTGCATATATCTAAAATATATTTTAGAGATATTGTTGAGAGTTCTTTGAGGAGCGTGTAGTGAATTTCATCTGGACCAGGGGGCGAGTTGTTATATTTGGATATTGAGTTTTGGAGTTTGGTTAGGGTGAAAGGTTGGTTATAACTCTCAGTATTATCAAAGGTGAATTTTATTTTGTTCTTTTTATCTTTGCTTCTGATTGAGTTAAATTGATTTGAGTAATTTTTTGTAGATAACACATGAGCAAAATTTCTGCAATCAGGTTGGCTATGTGCTTTTCATTTGTGGCTTTTGTGTTTCCTTGAGAGAGGTGATTTATTGGGTTGTTGATGTTTTATTTGTTATTTTCTTTATAAAGTCCCAATCTTTTTTTTAGATTTGTATTAGAATTTATCCTCGAAGTGAAGGTTTTCCGGGAGTATCTTTTAGATTATCTAATGATACGTCGGGTTTTTGCCTTTTGTTTTTTGTATTTGTTAAGATTTTCTGATAAGGTTTTTTCTTGAATTTCGGGAGAGTTGCTAGACATTCTTTTATGTTTTTGCACTCTTCTTTGGACAATAGTTTATTTTGTTTTGGAGATATTGTGGTTTTGAGTATAGTTTTATTTGCTATGGTAATGAGGATGTTGGTAAAATGTATTATGGGTTCTTCTTGATTTGTATTTGATTCTGGGATTAGTGTGGTAAGGCATAGTTTTTTGTCGGATTTCCAGTTAGCACTTTTTTGAAATTCCATCGTGGGAGTTGTATTTGTGGTTCTGACTTTTTTTTGATTGTGTATTTTTCCATTATTATTGCAAAGTGATCACTGCTGCTAGGGTCTTTATACTCTCCAGTTATTATCTGTAAAGATTGATGAGTCACTGAGGGTTAGGTCTATGGCAGCAAATGAAGCTGAGGATTGGTTATCGTGGGTCTGAGAGTTCGGATTGTGGAGGCGTAAATTATAGCTATTTATGATTTTTTCTAAGATCTGGCCTCTTTTGTTTGTCGTTTTACTTCTCCATATTATATTGTGGCTGTTAAAATCTCCCATCAATATCAATGGTTTAGGGAAATGTTCTATTAGATTAATTCATTTTCATTTATGGGGTCGTAAGGTGGAATATATTGTGAGCAGATGGTAACGGTTTTATGTAGGGTTGCTGAGACTGCAATTGCTTGCTAGTGAGTGTTGATGTTGAATTTATTTTGGAGAGTTATCTTTCCTAATTAGGATTGATACTCCACCTGACGTTCTTTGTCCGGTGTCATCTACATAGTCATATTGTGCAAAGGTTTTCATGTTTAGTTTGTCACAATGTGTTTTGAAGGTTTCCTGGAGACATATGGCGGTAGGGTTGAGTTCGGCTATTTACAGAAGTAGCTCGTCATAATTTGCTTTGCAGCCACGGCAATTCCATTGAATTATTTTATGGGTTATGCTTTTTTAACCTTTGTTGTGTGTTTGATGTTTATTTTGTTTAGGTATAAGTTTGATTTTAGTGTTTTGTTTTTGCATTTGGTTGGATTCAGTGATTTCAATAGTTTCTTGGCTTTTCGACCTGATTTTGAGGCTTTTGGAGCATTCAGGGTTTCTCTGTTTTAAAGGGCTTTCTTTGCACTCTGTTTCCATCAGTTCAAAGTTATTTTGAGTTTCTATTAATGAGATTTGTGGTTGATGTTGGTTAGCTTCCTTCTTCCAAGGAGATCTCTTTTTGGGGGTTAGCAGTGGGCTTTCAGTGTTGTCCAATTTTTTAGTGGGAGATTGTTGGGTTTTGTAGTGATGGGAGGGATGCTTGGAGCTTCTTGTTGTTTGGGTTGAGTTTTTCTTTGTTTTTTTTTTGTGGGGGGTCTTCAGCTTCGTTGCTGTGTAAGTGAAGGTTCTTTTCATTAGTGACACCTTGTTTGCGGAAGTTACTTTTTTATTTCATCTAAAGTGCAGAGGGAGAGATCTGGGCTTCTCACTGTGACGAGTTCAGGGAGTTGTGGGGGTAGGCTTCTATTTTTAGGTGGTGAAAGTATTTCTGCTCTAGTAGTAGGTCAGAGAAAGTTTTTTTTTTTTTCGCATTTCTTCCAGCAGGGTATTGTTGATTAATTCTTTTTATAGATTTTGGTTTCATCAAACTGCAAAGGGTTTTTTCCATAATGAAGGGAGACACCATTGTGATTAAGGTATCCTCCGTTGACTCCAGCTCTATGAATTTGTGGAAAAGAGTCTGTTCAGAGTCATTGTCTGAGTCAGACTCTGCATACGGACGCTTTAATTTTGCTTTTTTTCGCTTGGAACCCTGCAGACACCGCTTTGTGCTTCGGAGATCTATAAAAAGAGGGCTTGACATGACCAGCCGATTGATCGGATTGGGCCCCTCCGAACGCCCGTCTAGCCTAATAAGGGCCAAAGTGGAGTGTTGCTTATCATGTGGCCACTTAGGCAACTGGGTCACTGACAGCTCAGTCACCAGGATCCCGTCATAAAGTATCACGGGTCGCTACTCTAAGCCAACAGGTGTCCTCTTTGTGGAGGTGGGGTCTTACCACTCTACTGAGTTGCAGTCGGTGTATTCTACAGCCCCAGTCAACAGGAGGGATTAGTTATTTGTTTGTAAGTATTGGTTTTGAGTACTGTTATCTATTACCAACAATCCAATTTGACATAGGTCACGTGTTTGCTCACAGTTGAATGATCAATTTCAAACAATTCAATTTTGCATTAGTCATTTGTTTGTACAGAGTTGAGATGTCAAACCGTTTTATTTGACCCATAGATAGGACCCTGTCACGTGCTACCACTCCGGGCCTGAGTGGACCTTGGGAGCGATAATAATGAAAGGATATTTCGCATTACCCAAAACTCTAGTATTACTGAAGCCTTAGCATCTTAGATTGTTTGGTGTCATATCTAGGACACTGGTTGGTAGGGTCTTACCCCTCCGCAGAGATGCAGTCAGCGTATTCTACAGCCCCAGTCGACAAGGCGGTTATAATTGAAAGTTTCAAGCATGAACCGGGGCACAATCATCAGATAAAACTTCAAGAAGAAAAGTATAAAATATTGATTATTCTTTGCACTATGTGTAACATACCCATAATATACGGATTTGTGAAATAGACATAGGGAATCCGAAAACACAAAATTGGTTCAGGTACGAAACTTTATTACCTTTTAGTTGAAGGTAATTCGACATGAGGAGAAAGAGAGACAATCTTTCTGTGCTGACTGCTTTTACATCGTCAGCTCTCAACCCAACCAACGCGGGGCGCCCGTAGCGCACAAATTCGTCTGGCCTCGCCCAGGTCTGGGGCAGGAACTCAACTAACTGACTTTTCTCAAATCCCAAAAATCCTCAGCCCACACTTCCGGTGCATGACGTCTCTCACATCCCCTGGTCACAATCCCTAACTGGGATTTTTATTTTGACATCTCTGAATACCACATCCTCTCTGCACGCGCGTGAACACCTGAGTTAATGTTGCACCTAAGTACTCCATGGGCTAAGCGAAAGGTTCTCAGCCTAACAAAACCTGAAAGGCAAGATATACAAAACAAAACCCCTCCGCAATTATATTACATACGCAATGAATGATTGTCATGGCACAGAAGTAGGAAGAAAATTAAAGAACAACAAACAAACAAAAACAAGCTCGCGTAATTAAAAAGTAAAATAGCAAAATTAATAATATAATTGGTCACTGAAAAAAACAAACAAACTTTGATCATTATGTAAAGCATTACATGCGCTTCAAGAACAAACGGATAACTTGAACGGTTTCCCATAAGTTATCTCCCTTGATTAAAAACCGCGAATGCTTTTGAAATGCTTTAATAAATACCCTATTCACATCTCCGTTCGCTGGTAGATAAGCAAAATTCTATTTGTTTTTTGTGGTTTAATAGCATATCAACCTTCTTGGGTTATTTAATGCCAAATCAATCCTTCTAGAAGAACGGTAGTGATACTACTTAACCCCTAGCTGGGAGGATAAGGGGGTTCATACCTCTCTCAGCGTGATTTGTCCGAAAGTGAACCTAACAGCGCGACTCTAGTGCGAACTCGCTAACTACGGTTCCGCAGTCCAACGTTTTAAGCATTACGCCACGAGGACACCCCACCTCCAAATAAAATTCTGTTTTCATTTTAGAAAAATCACCGAGTGATATACTGGAAATTTTGGTAATGAAAGTCCTTGTTGGTGAGTTCAAACCTAAGTGAGGGCTCAATGGATGTATCTTCACGCTAGAATAAAACAATTGAATATTTCAAAATATTTAAAGAATTGTTGTATGAGGCACTAATGAAAGTATTCTGAATACTGTTTGTGTGCGTATGTGTACATTTGCGAAACTAAAAATGGAGGGACATGCAACATTGCTATGCTGAGTATAGGCACCGGTATCTAAATCTATGTGTTTCTTTATGTAGTCAAGAAAAAAATAAGCATGTGTATGTCTTGTCCACTACGCATTCAAGCAAAACATGCTCGCACCAATCAAGACATTCAAAATATTTAATTCGATAAGTGTATACACATTTCTAAGTATGTATCTGTAAGCAACCATTATTCTCACTGAGGTCGGTTATTAAGTTGAAAATGGATTGAGGCGTTAAAAGGCTTTTACCGGCCCGACAACTCTTTAAAAATCCATCTGTCTGAAAACGGAAGGAAAGCTCGGACGTAGAATCGCTTATCTTATGAAAAGGAGAAAAGAAAATTTTGTCTGCGAGTCAAGGACAGGGTCGATTAGGTCGTTGGGTTGGTGAGGTAGAGAAAGGGATGGTCCAGTTTTGAAGACTAGGCTTCTGTTCACTGAAGGCCCGACGAGAATGTTCAATGAAAATTACAATCTTTTTTTTTTTTTAAGAATATGATTTGGGATGGACAAAATGGCCTCCCCGAATGATCGGTGCGGAAATGTTAAATCAGAACAAGGTACTTCCGGTTAGCAAAAAAAAAAAAGAAAAAAAAAAAAGAAAAAAAAAGACACCACCGGAAAACACTATAAAAAAAAGAAAAAAAGGATGATAAAGCTAATAAGAAAAGAAGGATGTAAACAATTTAAAAAAAAAAAAAAAGGAATAGAAATGAACAAACAAAAAACAAAAAAACAAAACAAAGAACATGCGCGCATGCGCACAGAAAAGAACAATATGAATAAAAGAGTAAAATGACCATTGAGAACAATAAATGATCATCAAGAAGATAATGATGACAATGAAGAAGAAAAAGAAAGAAAGAAAGAAAGAAGAAAAAAGAAAAAGAAAAAAAACGAAAGAAAGATTGATGTTAACGGCATGTCGACCTTTCTAGGGTTATTCTATGCTTTACGGTTAAAGATTCACGTTCATATTTACATTTTTGTGTATTTTTTATTTTATTTTATTTATTCATTATTTATTTATTTGTATACGTTTCTATCGAATACAAATAATTTTCAAAAAAATCTATTTGATTCTATGATCGGACCCGAACTGGTACTATCTCTTCGAGTCAGAGTGGACCTGAGAATAATGACAATGGAGGTGTACTCCATTAAGAAAAAAAGAAAATCTAAGTTAAACCAAAAAGAAAAAATCAAATAAAGTAAGATTAGCAGCCACAGAATTGTGTTCACGTCACGCTGAGAGCGCCGGTTCGCGCCAAACCCCTCAAGTTAAGTAATTATTAGCCTGTTTAGTATCATAGATGGGTAATCAGTAATAAAAGGTACTGTAAGAAACCCAAAGCCTTTGTAATTTCGGTATGAAAGTATGTTTGCATGAACCATCGACACCATAGTGGGATTTTAATTACCCCAATAGCATTAAAATGTTCTAACAAAGGACGAAAAGCAATTCAAATAATTATCGTGCGAGGGCTGCATTTATGTTGAATTAGAATTTAGTCAGCCAAGAAGAAGGCCCCTCAAACTTTTTGTTTGATGCACCCCATATCATCATCATCATCATCATCATGTCGCGCTATCAGCACGGATATTCCTGATCCTCTCTCACTACACCTCCCTATCGCCCATTGCTTTCGGTAGATCCTCGGGGCTACATCCCGCATCGGCACAGAGCTGCTGTATGTATGTTCGAGCTGGACGTCTTGCCTTTGCTCGTCCCTGTGAAGTGGTCCACAGGAGTACATCACTTATGTTGCACGTCCCTTCTTCTCCAGCAGTGTTCCGCGTTTCTGGTTCGTTTAATTTTGATAGTTTTCGTTATGGGTGGTAGGTGGCCGTATAGCTGCTGATTTGTGGGGTGCTGTCTCCAGGACTGGTTCCAATCAACCTTAATTAATTAGATTGACTATTGTTGATATATCTTTTCTTAGTCCTACTGGATGGCTTCATGAAAGAAGTTGGCTTTTAAAAAATGTTTTCGGTTTCAAAATTTTTATAAAAAACATAAAAGTTAAAATAACTGGAGTTTTGAATCCTATAACAACATAAACATCAACAAATATCTGGCTATACTGACTTAACAAGTGCAGATCCGGATCTTTTTGGTCAGAACAAGATTTTTCTTTTATAATTTAATTTTAATTTTATTCATAGAAAATCTGTTAACATGGAAAAGCTATTGCATTTTAATTTTACTTTTTCATTATTTTTCTTTTTTTAAATCTATATTTTTTATTAGAATAAAATCATCTTTTTGTCAAAGGCATCTTATATCTCATATGGCCCAGTCGGGTGGGGCTGTAGAATACACCGACTGCATCTCTGCAGAGGAACAAGACACCCCCAACCAGTGTCTGGGATATGACACTAAACAATCTGATGGTGAGGCTCTCGTAATGCTGGAGTTTTGGGGAATGGGGAATACCTAACATTGCCATCGCTCCCAAGCCCACTTTGGCCCGGAGTGGTAGCACCTGATAGGGTCCTATCTATGGGTCAAATAGAACTAAACTGTGTACTTATGCTAAAGAGAATTGTTTGAAATAGAACTGTTTTGACATTTAACTCTGTGTAAACAAAAATCTATATTTATACTAAACTGAATTGCCTGAAAGAGAAATGTTTGACTAAACTGAAGAGCTTGAAATAGAAACGTTTTTGACAATTAAACTGTGTACTTATGCTAAACTGAATTGTTTAAAAGAAAACTGTTTATTTGTATAAAAATGGATTTGACGTTAAATAACATACAAAAGTTAATGTGCTATAAAACCCAATCAATCAATGATAGTGTCCTGTCTATGGGAAAACAGAACTAAACTGTGTACTTCTGTTAAACTTAATTGTTCGAAGTAGAACTGGTTATATGTATAAAAATGGATTTGGCATAATCATTTGGTTGATATGGTATAAAACCAAACAAAATCAAACAAACCAAACTAAACCGAATCATATCTTATAATAAAAAGGGATATTTTTTTAATTCAGTATTTTGTAAGATAATTTGTCTAAAAGATAATTCTTTAAAAATTTCTGTAAAAACATGATCATATGCGTTGTTGACAGGAGAGATCTGGGTGTTCGTTCATTTCAATGACCCGCATGTTTTGATCGGATGGTATATAAACGATATATCACGAGTTGCCATCACACTGAATCAGGCATTCTGCTAGGAGTATGATATCTGGCAACGAGTGTACATGATCCAGCAATTTTTGTTCTTCTGTTATAAAAGCAGTCATAAATGAAAACAAGTAAATTCATTCTCTGTGGACTCCCATTGTTTTATTCACCCTGAAAATTTTCTATCCCCGCCCAGGGATCAAAATAGTCAAGACAGTGGTGCCTAAAATCTGAATAAACGTTATAACTCAGTCTTTTCAAGAAGCTGTAGATATTTAGTGTGAGCATGCAAATGTATTAAGTGTAAGAAAGAAATAGTTAGCTTAAACGTTTTGGTAAGAATATATTCATTCTGTTTATATGATTCCATGCTTTGGTTTCCACACCAATCAAGAAGTTTAGCAACATTGTATGCAGTGAATTTTATATTATATACGGGATTATATATATATCTAACCGGCTCATTGGCCTAGTTAGTAGAGTGTTCGTCAATGGTCGAGTCATACCAAAGACTTTAAGAATAGTACTAGATACCTCCTTGCTTAATACTCAGCAATATAAGGTACGTATCGAGGGTAAAGTGGAGGAATCCAGGGAAAGGAGTAGCGCCCTCCCCTACATATTGGTGTAGTAGCAACTGAAAAGGGAGCCCTCTGGTCACCCACGTCTACGGTCGCCAACTTTATTTATATATCTGAACAAGCACCAATTAAATGGGAACGATTTGTTAAAGAGCAAATTAAAAGGATATAGTTATTTACTAAACTTAGCTTAGTTGTAGTACAAGGCTGGAAGTATGAGACACTCAGTGAGAATAGAACTCATTAACAATGGTCGGCTAATTTAGCTAACTATCACATCATGTAATGTGCCCAAATCCAGGTGATAATAAGCTTTAACCACCCCCATAAAAAAAAACAAACAACAACTACAAAACAAACAAAGAAAACGCAAAGTGTATTATTTAAAGTTTTATGCACTTTTTTAAAAAAAATGTTTTATGCACAGTTATTATCATAGAAAATTGATTTGGCCGCTCAAGGTCAAATTTTGGTTGACATTGTTGGCTTTTCACTTCGTCCTAATCCTCTTGCAAAAGGCATGAAACTAACTGTTCTTTCCCCTAATACGGGTAAAATAAAATTAATTTCAAATTAACTGTGTATCGCATACTACTGTGTCAGATGGGTAAAGTATGCATTTATGTATAATACTATTTAACCTATAGCTGAGCGGTCATACCTTTCCCAACAGTATTAGTCCGAAAGTGAAGATAACAGCGCGACTGAAGTTTGAACTCGCTTACTTACTTCGAGGACGTAGCCTAGCACTTTAACCATTACATCACCGGGACACCTAATGAATACATAGATTTATCGAGATGCCCGCATAAACACGTTTATGCATAATGGTATTATTTAATTTTGTTCAGAGTGGCATTCCTTCCATCATCTGACCACATAATAACTTCTGTCGGTGATAAGGAAAGTGATGGTCAAAGAATAGCAGTTTATTTCGTCTTTTATTCTAAAAAGGTACGTTCTTTTTTTTGTCTTGTTTTTGTCTATATTCACATTTTCCAGTTTTTAATGTCATCAGTATCATCATTAATGGAAGCATGAATATCAGCAATAACTTCGTCTTCCACGTATCTCCCACCGGAAATTCCACCACCACATCCATTCTCGACGCGATCACCTTGGCACTCAACAATCACGTAATCAAACTAGTAAATCGATAATAACAATAATGTTTCCCTCTAAAACGCTCTGACTGGGTCTTTAAAAAATCTTTATCTATTTGGTAGTATGGAAATAATAGCTGAAGAATCCCCGACAAAATGATTGGTTGGTGGTTGGCTTGTCGGAAATAATGTTACCAAGGGCGATCACTCTTATCCAAAATCTGGACACTTCAATACAACTTGCCTGCTAATTTTCTCTCGAGCCGGAAGTTTTTAAATGAAAAAAAAAAAAAAAAAAAAAAAAAAAAAATGGTAAAATCGAAAGAAATTAATTCGTCAATTGTCTGTACGCTTCTATGAGATGCAAGTAAGAAAAAAGTGCCAGTCAAAAAATGTTTTCATAAGTCACAATAAAGCTTTTACGTTATTTTTTTTTTCTTTTTCTACCCTTCACAAGATTTCCATCTTTTTCTCTTTATCTCATTCTGGATAAATTTGCAATGCTCTGAACGTGCTCGATTTTACTTAAAATTGAATATATTAGTTGCTGGAGTCCAGGAAATGATCCTATATACAGATCAATACGGACACAGGTTCCAAAATAAAGGGTCAATCAACAGTTTTCAGAACCCATATTAATGCATTGCAATCGAGATGATATAACGCTTTCAAAAGGAAATCCAAGGCATTTCATTTAAAGTTATATGCATGCCTGGCGTTTTAAGCAGACCTGTAGAAGGATGGGCCCCGTCAGGTTATTATTGTCCTAGACATCAACAACAAAACTAGGTTACGAGACTAATAAGATATCTTAATTGCGCTTGTAAGTGTTAACTGTGTTAACTTTTGCATGCGGACGACACGGGAAACTGTTATGAGGTTAATATGACAAGAGATATCCGAAGATAATTTGAATGTTAATTCTGTTTACGCTATCCTAACAGACATATATACTCTATCACTGATATTGAGCAATATATATATATATATATATATATATATATATATATATATATATATATATATATATATTTAGGCAGCATTTCTTCGTTAATGCAAATTTCATTAAACATAATAGACATTTTATGCCTACATATTTTCTTCTAGATCCGTTGAATTCCCGTATTACTTTTATCGTATTCAGGTGGGGGATTGATTAAGGTATTGTCCATAGTTGTATGTATCCCTAGTACTTTCTGCCCGACTTTGGGCCATCATCAGAGGAGAACTTAAATGTCTTTAGCTACTGGCACTATTTACAGAATTACATTTAAAAGCAAACGCCATAATCTCCAACAGCAAAGACGTACTTACACAGTAGTAATTTGCTAAAACAAAAGTTACATCACTTTTGTAATAGATTCTCCCCTCAATCAGTCGATGAGGCTTGTGAATAGAAAGGACGAAAAAGCGAAGAAATACTCACGGTTCCTTACACAATGCAAAAAATGATGGTATAATGGAGGAACCAATAAAGTAAAGTTAGTTGACTGATGTCGAAAGCGACCCGAAGGTTCCCTTTTCATGAGCTACTACATTTCTCTGGATTTTTCCACTTACTCTTGACCCGTACTTTATAATACTGAGAGTTAAAGCAAGGAGGCCTCAAGTACTATTTTTGAGTTTTTGGTATGACTGGACATGAGATTGAACCTCAGTATACTTGACTATTAGCGAACACTTAACACACTATGCACATGGGCCGGTATAAATTACTATATATATATATATATATATATATATATAATGTGTGTGTATGTATATAAACATAATTATCATTTTATTCATATATAGCTTGAAAATATTTTAAAATGTTTGTCAAATACTTCGTCATGACGGGCAGATAGCCAAGCGTTGGCGACCTTTTAGCGCTCAAATTTATTTAAAACCTTTCCGTCGAACATCAGTAATTTTGCTGAAGTCAACAGAACATGATATCTTTGCTGGAATATGGTTATTGTCAAAAACAATTAAAACATCTGATTCATATTGCCGGGTACATATCACCTTGCGATATTGGGACGATGGCTTGTGGCCTCACGAAACACTTCATACAACAAGATTAACTAAATTGGACGATTCTCATCTTCATTTACCCGTTTATTAAGAAGTTGGTTATGAAAGTGTAAAAATATACTATAATTTGATAATCCAAGATTCTTACCGTCGCGCTCTCTCTCTCTCATATATATATATATATGTATATGTATGTATATAATATGTGTGTGTGTCTGTATGCGTGTGTGTGTGTTAATTAATTTGTTCTTCACAGTTACTTGCCTTTTGTCGTAATTACATAATTGAAAGTTACTGGTGGGAAATTAACCAATAAATAAAATACACGCTCTTTATTTCTCACGCTTTATAATTCTTTTTACTGTTGTTCTTGTTATCGGCGACTCTATTATTACTTCTACTCCAACAACTACTTATCATAATCATCATCATCATCATCATCATCATCATCATCCTAGCAAATTTTTCACACAAACGTTAGCTGATAGTCCTTCTCTGGAGTCTAAGTGACAGCAAGTCTCTTTAAGTCTCCAGGACTTTTCTGAGAATTCTGGTCGATCTCAACAATGCTGCAATCTGGATATTTCTAATTCTTTCCGTTCTCTTTCCAAGGCTTTGGGAAACCGTTCCAACTTCACTTGGCATCACCGTTACCCTCATGCTCCACAAGTTTTTTTGTTTTCTGGCAAGGTCCATATATTCGCCTATCTTTTTGCTTTCTTTCTTTTTCACTCACTGGTCTGTCAGAACAACAAAATCAAATAGATAGCAAGTTTTTTTTTTGTTTTTGTTTATAACGAATAGGTCTGATCTTCTGCCTAGAATTAGATGAAATGTTTGTAAATCAAAATTCCAGAGAATTTTGTGGGTCTCATTGTATAGAACGGATAGTGGTTTGTGCATATACCATTTGGTAGTATAGTCAAAATTCAATCTCTTGCGTAATTCTCAGGAGATCACCTTTCCCACTCAGATTTGCCTTGCCTCGTACTCCTTTTGTGCTAGTTTGCTGCATTCGCTGACAATCAGATTCATGGTTTCATCTCTTTCTCCGCATGACCTACACTTGCTATTCTCTAGTGTATATATCGATTTTCGCTTTGGTGCTATTGTTGGTCTTGTCTTCTATAAGAGATGTCATGGAAAATTATCAAGACTGAAGTTTTAAAGTTTTTGATTTCAAAATCTATAATTTAAATCAAGATGTGTGCGTAGTTAAACAACTAATAAATATATGATCGAGATTAATTGATTTTAATGGCATATCGAAATGTTGAGGATTATGTTCATATATACGTTGGTTGATTGGTTGTTTGGGTTTTATGGCATATCAACCCTTGTAGTTTATTTAATGCTAAATTCTGTTCATATGTACGTACATTCAACCAAAGATTTCTAAACAAATACTTAGTTGGTAAAATTTTTGATATGCAGGATTTCATTTGATTGCACATGATTAACCAGTTTTAATTCGTAATAATATTTGGTACAACTCTGTCTCTCTCAAGAAAGACAGAACGTCATCTATTTTGACGTTCTCGAACAGATCAATTAAACTATTCACCTTGAAAAATCGCTTTCTGATGACAGCGAAAGCTCTACATTCTATAAGAATGTGTTTAACGGTGCAAGTCGTCTAACAGGTCAAACACTGTGGTGTGGTTCCTGTTTCAGTGTGAAAGCGTGAGTAAGCCTTGTATGACCAATGCGCAATCGGGATATAATGGCTTGCTCTCTTCCTGATTCTCACAAAGTTGATCTCCAATCTCCCAAGGTGGGGTTCATATATACCTTTTGTATTGTTGTTTCGTAACCGTTTCTTTTTTTTTTTGGATACAGTGCTATCTGAATTATTTTACCCATAAAGGAGGTCCAAACAATGTGGAGCTGGGAGTAATGGCAATGATGGAGTACTCCATACTCCCCAGATCTCCAGAATTGGAGCCTTATCATAAGATGCAGCCTAGTGTCTTACTCAGGACACCCTTGAGAGGGGTCTTATCCCTCTGCAGAGGAAATAGTGAGCGTATATTATGTCGACTGGGTGGTTATAAATATAAAAAAAGCGATAATATATGAAGAAGTCTGGCAAATTGAAAAAATATATATTATGAACAGTTGGTTTCTTGGAACAAATGGAATATATGTGACACATACTTTTACAGCGAGAAGACAGAATCCCACCTAAAAATTAGTCAAATTGTTTGTTTGTTTGGGTTTTATGGCATATCAATCCCTTTTTAGGTTATTTTATGCCAAATCCATTTTTATACAAATAAACAGTTCTATTTCAAACAATTCAGTTTAGCGTAAGTACAGTTTCAATGTCAAAAACGTTTTCATTTCAAACAATTCAGTTTAGCATAAGTACGTAGTTTATATGCCAAAACGATTCGACTTCAAGCAGTTCAGTTTAGCATAAGTACGCAGTTTACTTCTATTTGATGCATAGATAGGGCCCTATTAGGTGCTACCACTCCGGGCCAGAGTGGACCTGAGAGTGATGGCAATGAAGGTTGTACTCTGCGTTCCACAAAGCTCCAGCATTACTGAAACATCACCATTAGATTGTTTAGTGTCATATCTAGGACACTCGTTGAGGGAAGATTTAGCCCTTTGCAAAAAGCAGTCGCTGTATTTTATAGCCTCTGCGGAGAGGCCAAAAATTAGTCTGAGACAGATCTTCAAATATATTTTTCTATTTTTCCAGGAAAGACTAACAATTCCTGAAATTTTGTATTTGAGAACACAGTACTATTAAAATCAAGAATACTTAGAAGAGTCCTGGAGACATGAGGAGGCTTATTGTCCCTCAGTCTCTAGTGAAAAAGTACCGGTTAAAACTGGTTTTAAAATCTCTACTTCATAAGATGTTAGGGTTTTTTCTTAAGCTAAAGATTCATCTTTCTTGTGATGTTATCTAATGAGATTCCTTTAAAAATATCTGGAAAAAAACAACCACAAAAAACAAACAAACACAAAAAAAGTCAACGAGATTCTCTTATTATTTCTTTCGGTCTAAAAGAGTTATAATGTCTCAGACTCAATTCCAGTATAATATATAAGACCCATACGTATAAGGTTGTCGCGGACAGATTTAATAGACTCTCCTGTCATTTACTAAACATAGCTTAGATTCACCTCAAACTCACAAATATGGAGTACCTAATAAGGATGGAACTCATTGATCTGCCAGACCAACTTGCAAACCTTCACGGGTTATTTAATGGCAAAGCCATCCTTGTAGAAAAATATCAATGACACGACTTAACCTATGGATGGTGGATAAGGGAGTTCGTACCTTTCTCAAAGGTGTCAGTCTGAAAGTGAATGTCACAGAGCGACTGGAATTCGAACTCGATTACTTCGAGGCCGCTGTCCAGCACTTTAGCTATTACCCCCAGACTTTAGAGTTCATGAATCAACTGTAGAAGAGGGATGATTTGTATGCTCATTTGAGCAGACTATCACTTGTGAGTCGTTTCTGATTAGTTGTCTCGTACTTCTGGCTTTACACCACGACTTAGCTTAGCAAATAACGCACAGGGATTTCGTGTCTTATTGTACAAAGAAATGCTAAAAAGTTCTTGGTCCCACCAGAAAAAATGGTCTTGAGTCTGGAGAGTAACATTATTTAACATATGAATCTCGCAGTTCAGTTCACTTGACATATCATTTCTGAAATTTCTGAAAGACTTCCAAAAATGAGATAAAAATGTCATTCTTTCCTTGGTTTGGACGAGAACTTTTCATCCTCTCAATGGATGTAAAACAAATGTTGATTTATTCAGCTTAGTTTGGAATCAGGTCAGAAGTATCGAGTACTCACTGAGAACCGAACTCATAATTCAATTATGACTGGTCTGAAAGACGAGCTTGCTAAATGATACATCAAAATGAGGTCCCCAATCTTTTGTTAAACATAGCCTGGTTCAATAAATACATCTTAAAGAAGAATATTAATGGATCTGAAACAAGGAATTGAACTCGGGACTCGCATTTTAAATGAAGGAAGCGATCGCTTTTTCAACAGTATTTATGACACAGTAAAATCTTAGTTCAGTATCAAACATTTGTTCAATCAAAAGGTTTTTCTAATTTTTAAAGACTTCAAATAAAACTTCCTTTGGATTTAATAATAAAAAAAAAACTTGACAATTTTATCCCCCCGGTATTATTTCAGGGTGGGGGGAAGCGAATTCATTTCCCGCAAAATATCTCCGGGTTAGAACTGAAAGACAAAGAAATATGAAGTAAGAGTTGAAACTTTTTCATTTCGCGGTCATGATTTTCGTGATGAGAAATAGATTTTACAGCATCTGCCGCAGCACAAAACATTCTGTTCACATTGTTTTGCCATACTCCGTGATCTTTAGACACTGTCTACTATTGCTTTGCGCTATTGAGAATATATATATATATATATATATATATATATATATATATATATATATAAAAAGAGAAAGAAGAATATTGAAGTGCACTTTAGCATGAAAAGAAGAGGGAAAACAAATCATCCTATGCAATAATGATATACATGCACAATCATTCTTTTCTTTCTTCTTTAATCATTGAAGGAAACTGAGATTAACTTAAGGCTTCGACGCCCACAGAGATTGTAAGATCAGTGAGAAAAGCAACATTGTCATCAATCTACTTCTTCCGGTATGTGTAAATTATAAAAACAATACATTTGAAGTGAGTACACACACATACATGTATCTATTGATTAATACACTCACACACACACACACATTATATATATATATATATATATATATATATATATATACAAAATTATATATACGTATACATATATATACACATAAAACACACACACACACACACACATATATATAAAGAAACAAACATACAAAGATATATATATATATATATATATATATATATATATATATATATTAGTGATACACAAGTAGTTGTTGGCGACCAGAAGGCTCTTTTTTCAATAGCTACAACACCGAGGTGTAGGGGAGAACGCTACTCCTTTCCCTGGATTCTCCACTTTACCCTTGATACGTACCTTATATTGCTGAGTGTTAAGCCAAGAAGTATCAAGTACCATTTTTAAAGTTTTTGGTATGACGCGACCTGGGATTGAGCCCAAGTCTCCCGGACCATTGGTGAACACTCTACCCACTAGACAATGAGAAACATATACATATATATATATATATATATATATATATATATATATATATATATATATACACACACACGTGAAAAATACATATGAATACAGATGTAGATGTATACATACATTCACACACACACACACACATATATATATTCAACCAGGTTTGAGTAAATGATTAAAAGATATGTTGTTTATATAATTTTATCAGCATCCTTTCAAATTTCCTGACAAGTTCTTTGGTTGGAGTTGGCCAGTGAATTTACCAACATTCTCCCGACCGCTTTTGGCCCCTTCATATGCCATCATCAGGGTTTTTCAGAAATATAAAGAATGATTTTAAAAGTTTTTTTTTTTTTAATTGCAAAACAACTTTATATAAACGTATCGTTGGATTAAATTGTGATTCTAATGATATCAAACAAACTTAAACAAAACACAATCAATGAAAACAAAATATCTAATCTAGAGAAATAGAATATTTTAATAACTTTCTATCTTTTTCATTTTGTAAATAACTCATGCAAAAAAATAAAAACTATAGAAATAAAGAAAGAAAAATAATAAAAGCATTTCAAAACATTGTCGCTATTTTCAAAATTTGATTCAGTAATTACAAGCTTTTTGTTTTTATTTGTAGGGCTTCTAGGATTTGTAGTCGTAACTTATTAATTTTATGTGCTATTATAGTATTGCTTTCAACTACAATTTTCTGAAATTTGAATTTGGGGAGGGACTGGCATTTAAGATCTAAGACTACAGAACAAGAGCCATTAATGTGCACAGTGAGACGTCTTCCAAGAGTCAGAGGTAAGACCAACGTATATATAATTTTCGTTGGTGACAGTCTCCCAAGGGACATTTAAATAGGTGTCAAGTACCATTTTTAAAGTCTTTGGAATGACGCAACTTGAGGTTGAACCCAGGTCTCCCTGATCATTGGCGAACACTCTACCCATTGGACCAATTAGCCGATATTACCTTAAATGAATATTAGGTTTTTAATGGTATCAAAAAGCCATATTTTCAAGGTTTCATATGAAAAAATTTCTTAAAAAAGGTCCCAAAACTATAAGCACACACACACACATATATATATCCATTCATATATAAAAAATAAATATTCAAATATGCATGTACGTACACACACATGCCTGTACATATATATAACACTCATTCATATATTGTGGTGGCCTTGAACATTATGTATATATACACACACACAATTGTGTGTGTATATATATATATATATATATATATATGTATGTATATATATATATATATATATATATGTGTGTGTGTGTGTGTGTGTGTGTGTGTATACATATATACATACATTCATATATGTATATATACAAATATAGATACACATACATTATATAAATGTGTATATACACTCACATAATAGGTACACACACACAAACTCATATGTAAATGCAAAGACCTATATATACAAACATAAATATATAAGCATATACATATATATATACCTAAAAATATATATTCACTTATATAGCTAGATACATCTACACACATAAAAATATACGCATATAAGTACACACACATATATATATATATATATATATATATATATATATATATATATATATTCGGATATCTATTTTTATATATCTCGCATATTTACCAGAAAATCACATTTGACATGCCTAATGTATTGCGTGGGTGGTATAACAAGAAAGAGAAATAATTTTAAAGTAAATGTAATGCAGTTATTTCCTCAATGAAAGTGCCGCGCAAGTTGCGTGGGTAGCATGGTAAACAAGAGGGAACACGTGAGTTTGAGGTGTGACCACAAGGATTGCGTGGGCGTCAGCAATATATATATATACACACATGTAAAGATATATATATATATATATATATATATATATATATATATATATATATATATACACATATACATGCATTGATTCAAATAAGCACACAAGTATAAATAAAAGCAAATATATATATATATAACTAAACACACACACACACATAAAATGACGTATAAACACATACATATATACTTACATATATATATATACATAAGATGTATAAGCTATGTACACATATACATATAGAACATAACATTCATAAAAAATATGATACTTATAATAAATATGTATAATCTTTAAATATTTTCACGTCTAACTTCTTCCCTAGGCGTTTTCTCTGCGTCGATGTGGTACATCCATATTGTAGTATTGCTTGGAAGCAATCTCGTTGGTGAATATTGACATCACTTTCAGTAGATGAGACGCTACTGCTGAGGTACGTGAACTTGTCTATTAATTTCAGAGGACCGCAAATTAGATTCTCGATTAAAACTCGTGTATTCCGTTTTGTTTGTTTTCACGAAGAGACCATTGTCTCCGGTTGCCTGCACCAGTATATGCTACTGGGATACATTTTTGATTCAACCTATTTACCCAACCCCTCCGCTCGGGCAGGATATGACACAAGGTCAGTTTTTAAGCGGAGTTTAACAGGTTTGAATTCAGAGTATTCCTTCTCCTAGACTAGTTGCCTCACCACTAGTTGCTAAAGAACCTAGTCTGTCCTACTATTGACCCATAGCTGGAGGGAGAATAATTGGATTCATACCTTTCCCAAGGGTATTAGTGCTATGTGAAATGCAATCAGTCTCGTCCAGGATTTGAACTCGTATCGCCGTGTCCATTTCCTACAACGATGACCATTACACCACGGGCACCTCCACTACATTTTTGATTCATAGACATATCACTTGATTTTTGATTTAACAATAATTAATTTACGTATGATACATTAACTTGTTTCCTTTTCCTCTCTCTTCTCTTTCCCTATATTCCCCGCCTCTCGTATTTCCTTATCTCTCATTTTCCTCCTCTTTTCTTTCAAATTGTTATTTCTCTTGATGATTCTATTTATCCTACTGCATTGTTTTAAACAGTCACGTGACATTTTTAATATGAACGCTGATTTATTGATTAAACGGTTACTCTCTTCTCTGTTCCTCCTTGTTTTGTTTTTTATTAAACATCCATATGTGATTTGAAGTTACTCGATAGTTCATTAGAACTGAAATGTTAAAACGTTGAGTTTATTTGCATTAAATTCTTCTTTTTAAATTACTGAATTTTTTCAATTTCTCTCTCCCTTATATATATATATATATATATATATATATATATATATATATATATATATGTATGTATATATATGTACATACACACACACATATATATATGTCTGTATAAACTAATGACTGATGTTTAACTGAATTATTAGTTATACAGAAATTCTTGGACCCACTTAAAATTTGTTGACTTATGTTAAATTGAATAGTTAGAAGTAGAACTGTTTGATCATTTAATTGTGTTTATCCATAAAATCTGTTTACAAATCACACACAATTAAATGATCACACAGTTCTATTTCGAACAATCTAATTTAGTATAAGTCATTTGTTTGTTTTTAAATGTCAAACAGTTCTATTTGACACATAGATAGGACCCTATCAGATGCTCCCTCTCCATGCTAGAGTGTACTGGGGAGCAATGGCAATGAAGTAGGTTTTCCACGTTTCTCAAAACTCTAAGACTGGAGATTCACCATCAGATGTTTTAATGTCTTATCCGGTACACTCGTTGGACGCGGGGGTGGATCTTACCCCTCTGCAGTGATACAGTCGATGCATTCTACTGCCCCAGCCGACTGAACTATACATAGTAAAGAATGAAATTACTTCTATTTCTTTTCGTAAATGAATTTCTTTTAAGGTTAATCGACTGGATTTTTGCCTATATTCATTGAAACAAAAGCAAACAAGTAGATATAAATAATACAAAAAAATATATTTGTTAAAAATATTTATCACGATCAGTATGTAAATTAGCCTTCCCGTTCACACTTTACACTGTTATTTGACCATATACATAAATTTAATTGGATCTTTGGGGTGCCTCGGTTGGTGTAATGGTTAGCAAGCGAGACTAGCAAACCTTCACGAGTGAGTTCGAGTCTCACTGGGTACCCCATTCATACGCCCTAAAGCTACTTAAAAAAAAACTTAGTAAATTACTGATTGCATCTTATTAGTTCGTAGTTAACTTCAACTGTATAAACAAATTGAACCAAAATCATGGTTATTTTTACATAGTTTCAGTAACAGAGAGACACAGGATGTAAATTATTGTATGTTTATATATATATATATATATATATATATACACACACACACTTTCTTGCCTTGGTTGGTATGATTATCGACGATATGAATCTCTGTGTGCATATATGTGTATGAGCACAATGTATAATAGCTTTTTATCGAGATATATTCTTAATGAATATACATTTCATCATCGTCGATCGCTGAGGGTAACTTTGTCAATTGAAGCACATTTTGCATGAAAGAGGCAATCAACCTTCCAGCATTTTGAATCGCATCTTTGTGACTCACTGTCGTTCATTTTCTTTGATAATTTCAAAGCTGAATTTGGAATATATATATCATATATAAATATATTATATGCCGAGTTAAAATCGCGTTCTTATTGATATTGTTATAGGATAATGTTAGTATGCGTAAATATACCAGGTATGTCTAAAAGGAAACAGAGCTGTTTAAATAGTGAGCTAATGAGACGTTTTAGCATGATCACGACTGAAATTGTGGGTAGCAGTGCTATTGATCTATTGTAACGGCATGTCAATCCGTCAAGGTATTTTATACCCAGAGGTTTGGGAATCGTGTTCATTTTTAAGTTCATATTTACGTTTGCGTAGTTTTTTTTTTTTGCACACGGTCATATTGAATACAAATAATTTAAAAATTTTTTAATTTGACCAAAAGATGGGACCTTTACTGGGACTGCCAGAGTGGACATGGGATTAATGGCAATGTGCTGGTAATCTGTAACTGCAACCTCTCCATCAGATGCAGTTTAATGACAAACCCAAGATACCCCTTTTCAGGGTTTTACCCCTCAGCTAGGATAAAGTCAGTGTATGTAAAACCCGCTGACAACGAGGTAAAATTTTAAAGTTATATCACTTGAGGTATAGTGATCAGATTGCTTTGGTTCGGTTTCTTTGTTTAATGGCATATTAACCTTCGATGGCTACTTAATACCGAACCCATCCTTATAGAAGAACATGCTCTTCAACTCTTAGCTGGAGGGGTGAAGAGGTTCATGCCTTTTCCAAGAGTATTAATTCGAAAAAGAAGGTAATAGCACGACTTGAGTTCGAACTCAATTCATTTGAGGCCGCAGTCTTACGTTTCAGCCATTTTGTCTCGAGGACTTCTCAAGTGATCAGATTGATCTCATTGGTTGCCCCATACATGATACATAGTGCCACAATTAAGTTTAGTAAATAAATATTGTGACTGGATTGTGCATGCGCATTAATCATGCACTTTTATGAATAAGTTTATTTTACGCCAAGAAGTCCGGTTTGATTTGGTTTATAAATCTTTATACATATGTATTAAATATATATGGTTTGCAAACACATTTTGTTGATAACATTTTTAAATGAAGTGAAGTGGTGCTATTTAACACTAATAATTATTTTCAACATTGCTCATTTGCTTACACACTTTAAATGGTTCCTCGTATTGCTATGTATCACTAACAATTAAATTACTTATTTGTTTACATAACTAAATGGTCAAATAGTTCTATTTCTAACTATTTAATTTAGCATGTCATTTATTTGCCCAGAGTTTTAATGTCAAACAGTTCTATTTGATCCATTGGTCCAATCAGATATTATCACTCCGGGCCAGAGGGGCCTTGAGACCAATGGCAATGAAGTGGGTATTTCACGTTTCCCAGAGCTCCAGGAATAGAGTCTCACTATCAGATTGTCTATTGTTATATCCAGGAGACTTGTTGCCGAGGAGAGTCTTATCCAACTGCAGAGATGCAGTCCGTGTATTGTATAGCTCTAACTGATTCGACTGAGAAGTCAATGAATCACGTTCATATTTACATTTCTTGTTAGTTTTTTTGCACTCGATTTTATCAATATGAATAAGTTTGAAACAGATCTATTGGACTCATAGATGGGACCCTAACAAATGCAACCACTCCAGGCCAGAGTGGACTTGGAATAATGGAACTGAAAATGTTCCTAACACTCCTCAGAGCTCTAGAAACCGACCATAATCATCAGATGTAATTCAGTGTCATATCGAGGACACCTGTTTTTTCTGGGAGAGGGGGAGGAGTCTTATCCCTCTACGGAGGACAGAGTCAGCCTATTTTAAGCCCCGCTAACTCGGCATGCGCTATTGAATTTTATAAATAAAAAATATAACACGACATTGGTTAGTCGTCGGCTTGTGCCTGTTAAAATAAACGCAAGAATAATGCATGTGATCTTTGTACTTTTTTTTCTTTGCGGAAAGTGCAATGAAAAATCTTCCCTCGGAATTCTGTTTTAGATTAGGGAAAATATTCCCTTTGTTAGATTTCTCTATAGTTGCAGCATGCCTATGGGAGGATTGTATTATTTACATGCAATATGACATGTGGTACCAGCGTTTCTAGTTGAGCTGAAAATCAACCAATTAAGACCGTTAATCTCATCATCCTTCCCTATCAACAATGACCGCAATTTCGGTGCAGTTTTGTATATGCTGACTGTATCCCCTACAGAAGAGTAAGTATCCCCACACCTATAAAAAGAATAAACAGATAAATAAATAGATAAATAAAAAAGTGTCCAGTGTATGACACTGAAATGTGAGTGGGGAGCTCCAGCTCTAGAACTGTCGGGAGTACTATTTTTATTGTCATGACTTCCAGATCACCTCTGATCTGGAGTGGTAGAATCTTTTCAGGTCTCATCTGTACGTCAAATCTGCTTGATAAATATTCGTATTCGATAAGACCGTTGGGAAAAAAAGCTTAAGAAAACAACTACACAAAAATGAAAATATGAATGTACAAAGAACGTGATTCCTAAACCTCCTGGCATAAAATTATCCGAGAGGGTTAGATATACTGTTAACATCAAGCCAAAGTTATACTTAATCTTATAGAACAGTATAACTAGCTATAATCCTCACAATAATCCCTGAAAAGTATAATCCTAATTCTTCTTATTGATCTTCTAAGTTTGGCAGAGTAAAGCATATGAACACTTCTAGTGTCTTCTTTTGAGTGCCCCCACCATTATACTTGCATTTTAAATTTTCCACATTACGTTACGCAGACAGCATGAGGTTCCCTGACGAACTCTCACAATTTGTTCCCATCATCCATCGCTCCTCATTGGTATTCTAGACGGCAATCAATGTCTGTACGTAGTTGATCTGATGCATCTATATATTTGCTGGTTGACCAACACTGGTGTGTCCATCCGTGGAAGTTAGTAGGGGAACGTTATTTATGAGTTCGTCCCTACTTATCCAGCAGTGCCCGCGTGTTATGTTCGTTTTTCTTGTATGGTTTGTGAGATGGAAGGCTGATATCCGCTTTGGGAGACTAAATGGAGTAGTCTCCCTTGTCACGGTGTTTGAGGAACTCTCACGTGACGAGTCCTTTTTGGTCACGTGACAAGGCAAACCGGGGAATCCACCCCTTTAGGAACAGGACTTCAGAAGCAGTAGACGTAGTCGTTTCGCTCCTCAGCAGCAATGCACATGGTGCCTCTCCATCTTACCAGATCTGAGAAGTAAGAGGTTTCTACCAATTTGTTGTATGGACTTTTCTCCATGTTCCTTGAACACATTATGACCCTTTTATAGCTTGGGACGGAAACTTAGTTTTCCTCCTTAAATGAGTAGAATTTAATGTTATATAGTATCACTTCACTTGTCTTTTATTCCTAACAAATATTCTGTGTTAGGTTACTCTCTTTTGGATAAGCTGTTGCATTATAAGAAACGGTGTGTTATCTTCAAGTTGACACCACCTTAATTCTTTTTGTACAAATAGTTTTAAATAACAATTTACTGACTAAGTCCTTCTTGGCTGAGCTTAGAATACGCAGACAATATTCTCCGTAAGACTATAAAAATGAAAAGGTGTCTAGGTTATGTATCTTGGCTCAAGTCCCCAGGCTAAGAGAATGGAGTACTACTTCATTGCCATTACTCCCAGGCCCTCTCTGGTAGTACTTGTTAGGGTCCTATCTATGGGTCAAACAGATATGTTTGCAAATTATTTGTTTTTGATTGTACCGTGTGCAAAAAACTTTAAAAAACAAAAAAAAAAACCCAAAAAAAACCAACAACAACAACAAAACGAACACTTAAGAGACAACAACACAAAAATGTAAGTATGATCGTAAAAGGAAGAAGTTTCGCTGACCTCTTGGCACAGAATAACCCTAGACCTATTGCCATGCCATTAAAATAAATCAGTCAACAAAGATTGCATCGAGAATCTTTGGAATCGGCAAAGCTCGTCTTCCAACTTTCCTACTCTGCGGACTTGGCAATATATTTTTTCTTTTTTGAGTTTCTAAAACTAAAGTCCAGTCAAAAAAGTCGTGGACTTCAGATGATAGAAAAAATGCTGTCAGATTTCATTTATTGCTTTTGTTATAGTCTAGCAATTAAAAGGTAACTTTTTATTTTTATTAAGGGAAGATTTTTCGTGTCGTCCTTCACTCTTTCATCTTCAACCGTCTGATAATTAACATGTAAAGATTCCTTTGACAGTCCAGAGTTGTCGACATCAATTTAAATGCGATAAATAAGTTCTATCTTAACTGTCTCATTGAATGTTTCATCTCCTTTTTGGAACTGACCCAGTTTGCTCAAGAGAACCGTGCCATTTCCAGAGACAAGTGAAGAAAGCTTTCTCATCAGATTATCCAATGTCATCGCCAGTCAGCGAGGCTTACAATACGCGGATTGTATCCCCTATAGGGTAGTAAGGCCTCGTCAAAAAGTGGTGCTCTGGATATGATAGTAAATATGTATCTGATGGCGAGGCTCCAGTTCCAGAAACGTGGAGGAATTCAGAGTATCCCTGTTATATAGCCATAATGATAATACGAAATTCAATGAACGAACGAAACATACTTCTTTATAAAAATATATCTCATTTTTATTCTCAGAAAGGGCCCACTGTTTGTTGTTAGTTAAGATGGAGAGACATATACTCAGAGGGAGGACTTCTTCCCATATCTTCTTCCGGGAGCCAGGGGTGCCAACGCTTGCACCCCCTTGCAAGCCGAGACACCTCTGATCGGCTGCATGTCTCTCGCTCGACTGCGGTTCTCTGCTCTAAATCTGACCGCGTGGTTCTCGTCACATGGTCTCCTTCCGGTTACACATCTGTTGTACCCGACTGCCCTGATTGCGCTGCCCTGTTTTCTAATCACAACGTGACAGCTTGTCAAAGCACATGGGGTCACTAGGAACGAACCAAAAACCAATGTCATATTTTTTTATAAGATCCCTTCATTGCTGTTAGTTCCAGATCTACTCTGACTTTGGGTGGTGGTACTTCTTAAATTCTCACCCTTGGGTCAAATAGATGTGTGCTAATTATTTCTATAAGAAATCTACTTGATACCGTATAACTGCGTAAATTATATTTTAAGAAAAGTTAAAATTGTTTCATTCGAGTAACTTGGTTTGCTCGCTCATCTTTGACAGAAATAAGCTGGCGGAACCCATCCCTCTCCAGGTCTACGACTTTTAAAATTCGCTTCTTCTCAAGGAATCGTTGTCATCATCATCATGTTGTGCTATTAGCACGGATTTCCCTAACCATCTCACGCCATTCGTCTCTATCGTCCATCGCTCCCGGCAGGTCTTCCAGGCTACATACCGTGTTGGCGCAAAGCTGATAGGTTCTCGCGGGTCGTTCAACTTTTGCTTGTCCATGTGAAGTACATCGCTTATGAGTTCCTCCTTACATCTTCAGCAGTGTCCTGCATGTCTGGTTCGTCTAATTTGGATGGTTTTCGTGATGGGAGGTAGGTGGCCGTACAGATACTGTTTTGTGGGTTGTTGCTTCCAAGACTTGTTCCATAAAGCTCGTAGCATTCTTGTGTAATTGCCGTCAAGCTTTATCTCCATACGCTTAGTCAGCGTTCACGTGGTGCATTCATATAGCAGTATTGACACGACCGCTGCTTGGAAAAAAAAAACTGCGTTTTATTTAATCGGCTAAGTCTATCATTAGCTGTCCATGCCTTCGATAGTCGCGTGTTGATGTCATTCTCGGTTGATGAGACGCTGCTTCTGAAGTAGGTGAACTTGTCCACTAGTTTCAAAAGATCGCCCTTTAGTGTGGAGACGCCGTCTCTATTATTAAAGCACATGTATTATGTTTTTTCCGCTTTGACATGCTGCTCGTTCCAAGCTATGTAGCTGGGATTCGGCCTGGGAGGGTGTATTTATTTGCCAGAAGCGCTATATCATCAGCGTAGTCCGCGTCTGTAATTGTTTGTGCGGGGATATCTTCTGCTTCTATCCTTTGCCAGCGTAAAGCCTCTTTCTTTTATTAGATCTATAGACGTTCTTAGCACGTTGTCTCGGCACATAATAAACAGGTACGGAGCTAATGTATCTCCTTGCTGCACACCTGCTACAATGTCTGAGTAGTTTAATTCCTACCTTTTACAAGGGTCTTAGAACTATGTGAAATGAAAACTACCTCCTTTAGGATTTGAACTCGAATAGACAAGTCCACTTCGTACAACGATAAGAGTTACGCCACGAGTGCCACCATTATTGTTCCTTAAAGATTATTATTATTATAGACGGCAATTACACAAGAATGTTGCGAGCAATATTGAACAAGTCCTGGCGGCAACACCCCACAAGGCACCAACTATACGGCCATGTGCCTCCCATCACGAAAACTATCCAAGTTAGACGAACCAGACATGCAGGACACTGCTGGAGAAGCAGGGATAAGCTCATAAGTGATGTACTCCAATGGACCCCCACATATGGCCGAGCAAAAGCAGGACGACCAGCTCGAACATACATACAGCAGCTGTGTGAGGATATGGGATGTAGCCCTGAAGACCTGCACAAGGCGATAAATGATAGGGAGAAGTGGCAAGAGAGGGTCAGGGATATCCGTGCTAGCGGCACGACATGATGATGATGGTTGACTTGATATTGTGTACCTATGAATGAATTATTAGTAGTACATGGGAGTGGCAAATTATTTCTATTTGATAAGAATAATATATAACTGTGAAAAAACCCTTAAGAAACTACATACGCGATTTCCTAACTGTATAAAAATGACCCGAGATCGGTTGATATGTCGTTAAAATCAATTAATCTCTATAAGATTTAGCAATTATTTATTTTCATGGTTTATCGGTTTTCGGTGAATTTCAACTTTGACTTACAAAAAAAACAAAACAAAACAAAACAACCCCAAAAAAAACTGTCCCTCAATTTTGAGAAAACTCATTTTTCTTTGATTCGAATAGTTCTTATTTTTAATGATATCTATTTCCTTTGATGTATCTGTATAGATTTAAAAACATGAAGTCTTTTTTTGGGTATAGAATTCTGAAGTCGCAGCAAGCAAGTACTAAATAGAAACAAAACCAATCCTACTTTCTTGCTTTATATTGAAAGTTTGAGGAACCAAGATATTTTATTTGTTTATTTACTAAGGGTCAAGAAACTAATGTTTACGCCAGAAGAGTTGTTTTTTCTTGTTCTTAATAGACGATTAAACAGTTTATATATATAAGTAAAGTAGTAAGTTGGCGACCGTAGTCGAGATTGTGGAAAAAGAAATGAGTAGAGTGTTACTTACGTCTTGCGGGCTCCGTTTCGGGGGATATATTGACGGACATGAATGTCTATCAGCCTCTGATATTTATGGTCAGTTGAGAGTAGGAGGAGTGAGAGTGAGAGGTGAACACAACCTATATATTCAGGTTCAGTCAGCTCTCCTCGTCATTCGAACTCGTGTTACCGAAGAGACCAGACCAGAAGCTTTCTTTCCCAGAAATTGGGATAGTCCAGTTACCAGACCTAGTTGGGCGGGTCGCTTAAAGAGCAATTCTTTTTTGCAACCCTGATTGCTGCCTGCATTTTTAAGTATCGCCCTGCTACAATTTTTTTCTCGACAAGATTGACCAGAAGGCCCCCTTTTCAATAGCTACTTCACCGAAGTGTAGGGGAGGGCGCTACTCTTTTCCCAGGATTGCTCCACTTTACCCTTGATACTTACCTTATATGACGCGACCTGAGATTGTACCCAGGTCTCCTGTACCATTGGCGAACACTCTACCCACTCAACCGATGAGCCGGTTAAATATATATATATATATATATATATAATCCGAGGAAAATAGTCAAATATTAATCATCTCGACTACATAGACTATATTTTTGAATATTTAAAACAAACATTAATTTCATAGAAAATAAGGAATCAAATGTTATCTATATTTTAATTATACTTTATTTCATTAAGTCTCAACTCACTGGTAATACCTTTCGATATTCACCGGTTTTGAAAAAAAAAATCAATAGTAATTTAAATTATAAGTAACGGGTTCTTTAAAATCAAATAGAGGAAAGCATAAACATTATATTTATTAACAAATAATGATATTTCTAACGAATAAAATTATATTTTTCTCTCTTATCGCCGGAAGCAAGGTAGGGGTGTCTACATCATATTCAAAAAATAAATGTATTAAATTCCATCTGATGAAGGTCTTTTGTAGACCTGACATAGATTTATAATGGAACTGCTGAAGTGAATTTTTTTTCGTTAAATTTATATGAGAGAGAAAGAGATAAATAGTAGATTTTGCTGAATCTGAAAAGATGATAAATCAAAAACGTTCTGTTAATAAAGAACGAAATATTACCACTAAACCCATTGTAAAAGTTTGATTTATCCACTTATTTTTATTATATATATATATATATATATATATATATATATATATACACACACACACACACACACACACAAAATATCTCTTCCTCTCTATATTTATATTATATCTATGTAATATTTATATCAATACATACCCATCCATCAATCTATTGGCAATCGTAGTTGAGGGTGATTCGAAGGCTCCCTTTTTATTAGCTACTACACCGAAGTGTAAGGGAGGATGATACTCTATTCCCTGGATTGCTCCAATTTACCCTTGATGCCGTGTGTTAAGCAAGGCGGCATCAAGTACCATTCTTTTAGTCTTTGGTATGACTCGGCCTGGGATTGAACCCCAGTCTTTATATATATATTTAATTTTTATACCTATTCTATAATTCTGACGGTGAAAAAACCCCAGATGACACAATTTGCAAATAAAAGAATATTACACAAATTGATATCTGGGGAAAAAAAAAAATTTCATGAAAAAGTAAAAGACCAAGAATCTTCTTACTGTTTGAAAATAATCAACCAATAACGTATGCCTAGTCAGAGTAAAAAAAAGCGACAGAATTACTTAAGCCAAAACATAAGAGTGCTCAATACACTAAGTCGGAATTATCCTCGTGATCCCCTTTGGTGTAACCAAGGTAGAGTCTTCTGACTCTCTCTCTCTCTCTATGAGGTTTATGGTTCTTACTAGCTCACTTGGTGAATTAATCATATTTACCAACCCCTCCGCTCGGGCAGGATGTGACAAATGGTCAATTCTTAAGCGAAGTTTAACAGGTTTGAATTCAGAGTTTTCCTTTTTCTAGACTAGTTGCCTCACCAAAGCTGAAGAACCTAGTCTGCCCAACTATTTACCCATAGCTGGAGGGAGAATAATTGGATTCATACCTTTCCCAAGGGTATTAGTGCTATGTGAAATGCAATTAGTCTCGGCCAGGATTTGAACTCGTGTCGCCGTGTCCATTTCCTAGGACGGAAACCATTACACCACGGGTACCTCATTTGGTGAATTAATGGAGGACGAAATGCTGCGGTATAGTTAAATAGTGCCCAATATCAATGATAGAGCATTTATACACAGAAATATATATATTCTATTATATTATATGGTAATGTCTGTGACCCTGGGTTTCATGCAATTAGCAATCATCGGACAGAGTGAAGGTCTTTCAAAAAAAAAAAAAAAAAGAAAAAAATATGGTTAATTTTCCTTCGAAAAGTGGAGGTTATTTGTGTCTTTGCCGAAATTTGTGTTATAGAATGTTAGTATTTTTGTGTACTGTTACGCCGTCATATGCCCAGCAGGGTTCTATCCGTTCCTGCCAAGTCCACCAGTTAAAGCCGGACATATAGGTAGGCTGTGGATTGGTGACAGGTATCAACAACCCCCAGCTAATCCCTATTTTAAAGCCACATGCGAGTTGTAGGTGGAAAAGTGAAATTAAACACAGCTAACTGGCCAGCTTTCCTTCCTCAAATACAAGGCCTTCGACAAATACAAAATTCAACATTGAAAGATTAAATCCAGACTGCCGTGTTGATTGAATCAAATCCAAAATATAAATATTCTTTTATTGAACAAAAACAACTCAGGCTAAAGATAGAAAGGAAGAAAATTGTTCTTTACAAGAAAGAAAGAAAAAGTCCAGTTTCTCAACACCATAGACACTGTCCAATTTCTCGAACTTCAGGTCTGGTAACAGAATATCAATTCCCAGAGTTTATTTAGGGAGTATTCCTTCTTCCTTTCGCCCTTTGCTTATCAGAGATCAACAAGTTATCGATTATACAGTTCTATACAACAATATAAAGGAGGAAATTACTCTTAAAAAAGGATGAAAATAAAAGTTCTAATTCTCGACTTTCTGGTTCAATTACACCAGATTAATTCAAAGAGATTTTTTAATCAGATATTCTTCTCACTGGCTCTGTCTATTCACATCAACATGAATATAACAACAAGAGAAACTTAAACGTATTTCAATTATAGTTTCACTTACTTGGGATTTCGAAGAATTAGCTTGCTTGACTTCTAATCTTTTCTTTCTCTCATTTCTTTCATTATGAGCTCTCATAGGCGCGTTAATAGAAAGACACACGTCTTATTTCAGATAAGACAAAAATTTACCGAGGTTTCCCTTTTATTTCTTTTCGTGGACTGATCAACTTAGGGTATTTTAGCTAACGAGGTTCCCTGATCCCGGAGTGTGAATTTATTCAAGGAGAAGTCCTTTTTCTTTCATTCTTCTCTGCTTCCGTCTTCTCCCTTTCGAGAATAAACCGCAACTGGTTTTAGCGTCTTCTCCCTCTCAAAAATAAACCGCAACTATTTTCCGTTGTTTCAAAAATGATCACGTGTTAGCTTTTTGGCGGTTCATTTCTCCGCTCCAATCACAGTCGCTGTCGGTCTCTCCACTGACACATACATATTCAATATCGAGTGAGGTTTTCGCATGACTATTTCTCCTTGTGTCAATAGAAAGAGTTAAAGAGCAACAGCGTTCATATCGCTTAGATTTTTTCCTGCCTTGCTGACTAGTCTCCACGCATCCGCCTCAAACCCATAGAGAATGTATGAGGGTGTTGTATTTCAGAGTCACAGTACGTACTGTCATGCATCTTTACACCGACTGCATATCTGCAGAGGGGTAAGACCCCCCAACGAGTGTCCTGTATGTGACACTAAACAATCTGATGGTGAGGCTCTAGTAATGCACAAGCTCTGGGGAATGGGAAGTACTCCTTCATTGCCACTGCTCCCAGATTTACTCAAATCTGGAACAGTAACACCGAATAGGGTCCTATCTATGTATCAAATAGAACTGTTTGACATTTAAACTGTGTACTTATGCTAAATAGTTAGAAATTGAACTATTTAATCAATAAGTGTATAAAAATAACCGATCTTTAATTGAGTTGTTAGTGATACATAGAAATACTTGGAACTATTTAACTTTGTTAGTTTATGCTTACAAACCATATATATATATATATATATATTACAATAAGTAGAGACACCATTGGTGATTATAGTCGGGGAACTAAGTAAAAATATAAAACAACGAAGGACCCTTTTCGTCCGGTACTTTTCAAGTTGAGGACACCAGAAAATTTGAATAAATACGGGGTTATATATCTATGATATATAAGTAGGATGGCCAGAGAGAGGGGAAAAAAATTAAGTAACCCAGAAGTTCCCCAAATATATCAAGAGTGAGACTGTTTAACTGCCGGCACAGAGAGGGGCGATTCATGGAGATATAAATCGCCTCTAGAAATTGGAGATGGAATTTATTTCTTGTCCTGTGCAGGACAGAAAAACAATCATCTTCATAACGAGTTCCAATGGTGTCTCTACTTATTGTATTGTATAGATTTTGCTGTACACATAAATTAATTATATATATATATATATATATATATATATATATATATATATATATATATATATATATACGGGCTTTGCCATTAAATAACCAAAAAATGGTTGATATGCCATAAAAACCAAACCAAACCCGTGACTTTTCCATGTGGTTAACTTTTTTTTATACACGAGATATTGTGCATTTTTTTGTATGAATATATGATTATATATACAGATTAAAACTTGTCATCCCGTTAACAATTTATAATTCTACTATCGAATTATGTTTTTATGGAGTTTATATTTATAAGCTTCTGGTATTAATGGAAGTATTACAATTGACATGACGGGAAGACAATTAATTCAGGTCTTGTTTATCCGATGACCAGAAAAAAGTCGTAATTCACTAAGCTTTTTTTTTGCTTAGATATGGCTCAAGGCCATATGAAAGGGCCGAATGAATGGGGCGCCCAATGAGACTCGAACTCACTCGTGTAGGTTTGCTAGTCTAGCCTTCTAACCATTAAACCGCCTGAGGTGACCTACACTACCCGAGGTGGGGCACCTCTGTTGGTGTAACGGTTAGCAAGCTAGACTAGCAAACCTACTCGAGTGAGTTCGAGTCTCATTGGGCGCCCCATTCATTCGGCCTTGCGCCACATCGAAGCAAAGAGCTTTGTAAATTACTACACTACCCAAGGTGTCCCGGTGGCCAGAAAAAGTCAATGGATGAATTAATGCAAAAATTATTTTGACTTGGGTTGCTGTCCAGGAAATTTTCAACTAGATTTTATTTTACTTAAATCTTTCAAACAAAAAGATTTCGTTTCGTTAATCTGATGGACATAAAGTAAGGGTTCAGTTTAATGTCTTATTTACATTATAGATTGAATCCCTTTGCAAAAAGTTTTTAAAATTTTGAATTTTCAAAAATTGAAACTGATATGATAAAACATACTCTGGATTACTATTAGTCACTACACAAAATATATTGAGCATAGATCAAGCAGTCCTTATTTTATGACATATATATATATTTGTGGAACTAACGCAACTGTTATCGTCAGAGGATATGGACAAGTTTCGTTGCGTTTCCTTTGAGTACCAATGTCCAGGGAAAGGCATGAATACACCTTCCCATTTATCAGTAAATAGTAAAAAAGACTGGAATTTTTTGCCTTGATACGGTAACCAGTCTTGGAGAAGGAAAAGGCAATTAGTTGTATCCTGCTAAAATTTACCTTGTATCGCATCCTGTCCGTGACAAAGTAGATGGGTAAACACACACACACACACACATATATATATATATATATAGCTACTAAATGATACCTTATAAACACACGCATTATATATGTAGCAACAACATAATGCCTTATAATTCCCGAGCTGACGTATGTCGAATGATGGCTGAGCGGTATGATACTAAGTTTTACGTTAAGTTGGGCGGGTTTCGATCCCAGCTTGAAGCGTCCTGCGTGTCTAGCCACATTGGTGCGTTGTGATACAACGAAGCAGTCTCTCTGTAGATGACTATATATATATATATATATATATATAATGTGCGTGCATGTGTTACTGTGTATCCCTTTATGATGATATGTTTTCGTACATAGTAGCATATACAGACATGGATACCCATTCATATATGCATATAAAAAACCTAGCACATGCAAACACATACATATACGTAAGTATACTGAAGACCATTTTGTTTATATGTATATTGAAACGTGAGAATAAGATGACTTAGTTATTAGATGTTGTATGATATATATCATACTCGAACTGATACCTAATTCCCACGCTTCAATATATATATATATATATATATATATAAGCAAAATAATCTTCTCTCTGTGTGTGTGTGTGTATATATATATATATATATATTTTTTTTTTTTTCATTCCTCCTTTTTTATGCTCGTCTCAATCTATTTCTCTCCTCCCGTTATCTATCTCCATTATTTTATTTTATAAATACTCACCGCACGTGATTCCAGTTACGTGGTCTCAGTAAACATCGGAACCTCCTCTGTTCTCGCCTTAGTCATGCCAAGATAATAGAATAAGACAAGTCCAGGAGTTGTCATACCTCCATCTCATTGGCTTGTACTTTCTGTTTTTCATCAGTCCCAGTACGTTCGGTCATATTTTTACCAGTATGGAGGAGGTGGAAGTTAAGATACCGAACGATTCCAGTATTTTGACATTTTCAAAGAATTATTTAAAAATTGTTTTATGGTGATTTTGTAGTTGGCACTTTGGGGGGCAACTGACTTGTTTTTTTTTTTTTGCCATGTCACGACGTCCATTTTTTTTTTTCCTTTTTCTAACAAACCTATTTTGATCCCTCCTCTATCACACGCACTGTCACTCTCTCTTCTAGCATTTTTCTTTTGTTTTTTTCCTTCCTGTTGGCGGGACGTGGAACATGCTATATCCCTTGCATAGGGGTAAGAACACTTCCTCTACAAAAGGGGTATCATGCGTGTGATACTAAACTGCATCTGATAAACTCTAGTTCTCGAGATCCACGCAGCGGATTAGTTGGTTGGGTTTTATGGCATACCAACCTTGTATATTATTCAATGCTAACATCTGTTTACACACACATGTTGTATAGCCATGACCATGACCAACTATACAAACACATAATACAAATACATCTACATATGCATTTTTGACCTTGTGTCAAGTCCTGTCTGGTGGGAGGCAGCGACAAATATCATACAAATACATCTACATATGCATGCAGAATCAACGACACGCAATAAAGATGAGCGACACAGTTCTTAGAAAAATATACCTCTCACTTTATTTGAAAGGTTGCGTGTGAGAGGAGTTGGAGATTGAACAGAACTGCAATATATGGACCCCCACTCTATTGGCCATAATCGCGTTTTTTCCTGTTCTCCTGTGCTGCTCAACCGGGGGCTTAGGGGCCCACTGCTAGGTGCTGGCTTTCTCTACCGCATCTTGTCACCAACGGGTCTGGTCTCCAAACTGATCTGACTTCCTGTCTTCACCAAGTTATATAATAGTTCAACGCCCCCTTCTTGTGGGCGTCACAATTGCACTCATTCGGCCCATCCACGGCAAGGATATAATTCTGATATTCCTCGACCGGATGCACCTGTTATTTACATAGGTGCATTTCCTATTTTGACAGCCCAGCTGGGTCATAGGTCAATATACAACACACACACACACACATATATATATGTATGTGTGTGTACATATATATATATATATATATATATATATACACACTTAATATATATGATTTATCAACGAATAGCTTGAAAATAACTCAACAAGCCAGAACATATTTATTTGCACACAGTTAAATGTTTTTAAATATTTTTATCTAACACTAATAATTCTATTTAATACTAATCATTGGTTTGCGTACAGTGAAGTGGTTTCAAGTATTGCTTACCCAAATAGTTTTATTTGAATGCAATTAAATGGTTTCACATATTGCAATTCAACACTAGTAATCTTATTCAATGCTATTTATTCATTTGCACGCAGTCAATCGGTTCCAAGTATTGCTACGTAAAACCAATAATTCAATTTTCGCACCCAGCTAAACGGTTTCAAACATTCCTATCAAACACAGATGATTCTATTTAGTATTAATCATTTGTTTTATCAGCACTCAGGTAAATGATTCCAAGTATTGCTATGTAGTACTAACAATTGTAGCAGAAAGAAACTTAAATTTTTGTTTGGCGCGTAATTTAATCTGACCGTTAGAGTCGCCGAACATTTTCACCCAATCAGGTTGACTTGTCCGATTCAGCCCGAACCATATTTCCTAGCAGCACTAAAAATTGAAGAAAGCCCGCGAATCTCTCTCTCGGTCAGAAATCCTCAACGGGAACGGAAATCTTAACGTCTGTTCCTGAATAGAGTAGCCTCATCAACAATTATGAGGAGAGCCATCTAGTTTATGGATCCCTTCGGTCTATTCTTCTAGACCAAGGGATTCTAGTTAAAAACAAATTAGATGATACACTTTAACAACTTCCTACCTTCTTTCTTTACTACGAGGCTCGATGCATACCAGCGTAAAACCCTTTACTTCATGCTGCCATTAAACCTTCCTTTTCCATCAACATTTGGTGAGGGGATAACTACCAACGAAATACCAACTCAACCAAAGTAAAACCAACAAAACCAGCTTAAACCAAAAACCCAACAATAATAACGATGTTATCCCATCGCTATACAATTCAATTTAACATCAGTTATTTGTTTGCACACAGTTAAATGGTTAAGCAGTTTTATTTCACCCATTGATGGAACTCTCACAGTTATTATTACACCGGGTGGGCAGTGTACAGTACACTTTCATTGCTCTTACTCCTTGAAGAGTAAGACTCCACCACTTAAAAAGACCTGTTTAAGGATTGTTTACGTAGTATAAAATGGGACAAGTTGTACCAACGTTTCAAACTAACCAAATAAGACCGTAAATCAGAACTACCTTCCACATCAACAAAGAGTAAAACTCCCTGAAGAAGAAGCATCTTGTGTATGACACTAAATTGAGGAGTAAGCTCTTGTTCTGAAGTTGTGGAGAGTACATCATTGCAATTACTCCCAAGTCCATTCTGACCCGGAGTGTTTGTCTACGTATGTTAAGTTCTAATTTATACGAAAAAAAACCCCAAAAAACCCCAAAAAACTCCTAAGAAAACAACACATAAATGTAAATATGAGCGTATAATGAACGAGATTCCCTACCATTTAAAATCTATCAATCAATATCACAGCTCCACAACATTTCAGTCACGAGCATACTAAAACGTCTCATCGGCGCATTGTGTTAAATGATAATAATACAAAGAGAAAAGGAAAATATTATGAAATATAGTGAACCATAAATACTTAAAATTCTCTTAACTGTAGGTGATTAACGATGATGGAAAAAGAGATTAAAAGATTTCTGATTGAATTAGATTTTAATTTGTACGTTTTCTATCTGTCTGAAAGGAGGAATTGTGATCATTATACCGCGATTTATTTGAACTTATTTTGATTGTTATAGAAAAAGAGTATTTTGGCAGTTGAGCCCTCAACTGGAAAAATGTTATGAAGTATGGAGCATCATAAATGCTAAAAATTGCCTTAAGTTTCGGTTATCAAATCTAGAAAAAGACGGAGGTAAAAAAGAAGGAACAAAGAAAAAAAAAAAAAAAAAAGAAAAAGACAAAAGAATACTGATGGGTTTAGAAGAAAAATTAGGTAGAGTATTAATTAAAGAAGAAAAAAGAGGTAAAGAAATATTGTAGATGAAGGACAAAAAAGAAGAAGCATGGCAGATAAAGAAGTAGACTAAGAAGAAGGACGAGGAGGAGGATGCAAAGAAGAAGTAGCAGAGGGTGGATTATTAGGAAAAGAAGAATGGGTGAAAGAGAAGAAATGTGTAAATAAACATTGCAGTTCAAGAGCAAAAAGAAGGAGGTGGAGGGTAAGGCAAGGAACAAGAAGAAGCCGGAGAAGAAGAACGTTGAGTAGAAGAACAAGAAGGTATGGTCGAAGAAGCAGAATAATGAAGAAAAAGAACAAGTGCATTTAGATGACCCGAGTAAAAGATTAACATCGAAAGAAGAATGGTGTGGAATTTTAGCCGTCTTTTTGGTGTCTTGAGAGAACAGTAAAGTCCGAACATAGAATCAATGATGGAAAAAAAAGGTGGCGAATAGGAGGCAAAGGACTAAAAGAAGAAGTATGTCAGGTTAAGAAGAAGTAGGCGGCGAAGGAGGAGGCAGAGAAGAAGTAAATTAGGCTAGATTATAAGGAAAAGAAGTTGGTTGGTTAAGGAGAAGGAGGAATTGGCTCAGAAATATAATGGGTGAAGTACGAAAAGTAGCAGAGGGCAGAGGAAGAGGAGGCATAGAAGGATGAAAAGGAGTTAGGTAAAAGAAGGAGGAGGAACAGAAAGCAAAAAAGAAGCTGGGGTAGAAGGCATAGAAGAAGAAGAAGAAGAAGAAGAAGGTTGATGAGAGGGCAAGAAGAAGAAGAAGAAGAAGGTGTTGTAGCAGGCGAAGAAGAATATGGTGGAGTAGAAAGCGATGAAGCAGGAGTAGAAAAAGGCGGAATATAAAGTAAAGCAGAATAAGTGAAGTAGATGAGGTGAAGAAAAAAAAAAAAAGAAGACATTAAATAAAGCGAGTAAAACATAAACATCCAAAGAAGAATGGCGTGAAATTTCAGCCGTCTTTTTTTTTTTTGTGTCTTGAGAGAACCGTAAAATCCGTTGTTCTGCAGAACATACAATGCACGATAAAAAAAAAAAAGTTAAAAAAAAAGCGAAGATTGTAAGGGGAGAGCACTGCGATCTCATCCAAAACAGTAAAAGAACTAGTAACTCAGAAGATGGCTGATTGAAGGCACGTGTGTAAACAATGATTTCTTCGGAGTTTGAAGTAAAGCAAACATTAACGCATCTGAATTTCATTGATTCTGAAAGTCGCCACCATTTAGAACAACCAGATTTGTTTTCGCTCATTATCCTTTTTTTTTTGGTTTTGTTTTTACTTCTCTTCCCCACTGGACATGGCGCAGTCTTGCGTTTAAATCTTTATTAATTTGCAGGGTTAGAACAAAAGACCGAACACGTTCAAAACAGTCAATAGGAAAATAATTGCAAAATGAGGAACGAGTCAATGAAAGTGTTTTCACACACACACATATATACATACATACATATATATTTCTATTTATCTATATAAATATATATATCTTGTGTGTGTGTGTCCGATGACAGCAATATTTCTTTGAAGGATGTTTAAAGATGATTGGTTCGGTATGTGTATGTATGTATTTGCCCAAGCCCTCCGAGATGTGATACAAGGTCATTTTTTTTTAGTGGAGTAAAGCTGGTTTTCCTACTCTTAGACCGGTTGCTTAATCAAGGCTAAAGAATGCAGTCATCCCGACAATTTCTTCCTAGCTAGTGGGCCACAGATGTATTTATGTACAAAGGGAAACGCAAACTGTCTGGGTTCAAGATTTCAACTCGGGTCGTGCATTCTATTTATTACGACAATAGCTGTTACTCTAAGTAACATCTATCGTCCTATGTGTATGTATGAGTATACTGACACGCCCAACACACAAATTTATATATGTGTGGGTGGGTGAGTGTCTGTGCGTGCGAGTCATCTTTAAAGAAACATGTACCAAAGACGGATCTCTACCGTAAACAAGATCTAATGTACATTAATACTGTATTGTGCTTCTCTCTAATACTAATCATATTTACCCAACCCCTCCGCTCGGGTAGGATATGACACAAGGTCAATTTTTAAGCGGAGTTTGACAGGTTTAAATTCAAAGTTTTCCTTCTCCTAGACCAGTTGCCTCACCAAGGCTGAAAAACCTAGTATGCCCTACTATTTACCCATAGCTGGAGGGAGAATAATTGGATTCATACCTTTCCCAAGGGTATTAGTGCTATGGGAAATGCAATCAGTCTCGTCCAGGATTTGAACTCGTGTCGCCGTGTCCATTTCCGGCGACGATAACCATTACACCACGGGCACCTCTCTCTAATACTAATAATTTTCAAACCGATCTATTTGACAAACAGATTAGATACTAACAAGTACCACCACTCCAGGTTAGAGTGGACCTGGGAATAATGACAATGTTGGGGTACTCGACACATCCTAGATCTTCTGAACTGAAGCTTTACCACCGAATATGGTTCATTTTTATACCCAGGACTCCTCTTTCTTGGGGAGTCTTACCTTTCTACAGACAATCCAATCAGGGTATTCTAAGCTTCGCCGTATATCTGTCTAGGACCAAAGTCTAGTATCCGTTCGATCTTCCGAAAATCAAAATCTCTTTCCTCAGCTCTTCTGTCAAGGATCAGAGTGCAGTATATGTACTGGTGGACCCCCCCACTTAATAAAAAAAATCATCTGAAATCAAAATTACAGACTTGTAAAATTATAGTAAATATACAAGTACAGTTTTAAAATACCTAACAATTCATGATACCGTAACAACAGAATTTCTCATTGCTTAGTTGCTGGAACAGATTTGTGAATACATTGCAAAAAACTCCTAATTCATGTTCATTTTTAAAGGGTTAATTAATGCCGAAATTTAATAAAAGTACTGCGAGCAATATTAAACAAGTCCTGGAAGCAGCACCCCACAAAGCAGCAGCTGTACGGCCATCAATCACTCATCACGAAAACTATCAAAATTAGACGAACCAGACATGCGGAACACTGCTGGTAAAGTAGGAACGAGCTCATAAAGGATCTACTGTGGACCCATTCACATGGACGAGCAAAGGTAAGGATGACCAGCTAGAATCTACATACAGCAGCTCTGTGCCGATACGGGATGTAGCTCTGAAGACTTTCCGGAAGCAATAGACGATAGGGAGGGGTGGCGAGGGAGGGTCAGGGGTATCCGTGCTGATGGCGCGACATGATGATGATGAATTTACTCACAATAATATGTTTCCAAGTATTCCAATCTAATACTGATAATTTATAAACAAATATATGGTTTCAAGTAACTATTCCTGTTTAAGAGCAGACTTAGTGTTAATTATCCATGAGAATAAAAGTGTCATCAAGTCATTCTAGCGGACCACAGAAGGAAAATAAAAGAAAGTGAAAATCGTGGCAAATACCTGGATCTCGTCAGAGAACTGAAAAGGCTGCGGGATATAAAGGCGACCGTGATAGCAGTTGTTGTTGGAGCACTTGGAACAGGCCCCAAAGGCCTAGAAAAGAAATAAGCATTTCTGGTGATCAGCGGAAGAATTGAGACAATCTAGATCACAGCACTTTCAATATCAGCTAAAATACTTGAAAGAGTTCAGGAGACCCGAGAAGACTTGCTGTCACTCAGGTTTCAGTGAACAGCCACCAATTAAAACTGGTGTGAAAAACACGTAAGGAATAATAATAATAATAATCTGTCGGCATATCGTACTAATATTCCTACTTCATAGAAACAATTTGTATAGTTACATTTTCAAGTATCCCTTTCCTTTACAAATAACTTTCCAATATATCTCTATGACGAACAGGCAAAACCACTTTGGATTAGAGTGGACATGGGAGTAATGGCAACATAAAAATGGTTCCATAATACCTTGATCTCCATATCTGGTTTAGTTTGGTTTGGTTTCTTTGTTTAATGGCATATCAATTTTCGAGGTTTATTTAATCCACAAGCTATCCTTGTAGTGGAATTTTTTAAGCCATAGCCAGGGGGTGGGGATAAGGGAGTTCATACCTTCCTCATGGGATTTAAGTCTAAAAGTGAATGTTATAGCGTGAGTGAGTTCGAACTCGCTTATTTCGATGTCGCAGTCCAGCACGTAACCACAACGTCACGGGGAGGGTAATCCCTCCAGAACTGGAGCCTTACAACCGAATGTCTTTCAGTCTCATATCCGAGGCACCCTTTTTTGAGTGGGTCAAACTCCACCTGAAGAGGATACTGTTAGCATATTCTAAGCCCAGTCAGTAGGGATAGTATACTTGTACATTTTAAAAATCTACAAGTAAGCGGCTAATAATGCCTCATGTTACCATAACAGAAATTTTCATTACTCAATCATTGGCTTGGTAGCATGAAAGGTTTGGTTTGATGGTACATCAACCATTGTAGGTTATTAATGACAAATCCATTTTTATACATATAAACAGTTCTATTTCAATCAATTTAGTTTAGCATAAGGACACAGTTTAGTTCTATTTGACCCATAGATAGGGCTCAATCAGGTGCTACCACTCCAGACCAGAGTGGACCTGGCAGCGGTGGCAATGAAAGGGTATTCCACATTCCCCAAAGTTCCAGCATTACTGGTGCCTGACCATCAGATTGTTTAGTTTCATATCAAGGACACTCATTGGGGTGGGGGTTTACTCTTCAGCAGAAAAGCAGTCGGTGTATTCTACAGTCCCACCCGACAAGACCATATGAGATTTAAGATGCCTTTGACAAAAAAGTATATATAGATATATATCATTTTGTATTGCAGTTTACTGGGGTTGTTTTTTCTTTGTCAGCGTAGAACAATGTATATCGGAAACTAAAATAAAGGAAAAGCTCAGTGAAAACTGGACTCACGTCCACTTTAGCCTTACAGAAACAGTAGCGTTATATATATATATATATATATATATATATATATATATATATATATATATATATATATATATTTTATTTGTAGAAGAAGCAATGTCAGTTATGATCATTGTTAATTTTAAGTATTTCATTTCAGCTTTTAATTTCAGTTGCTTTTTATTACAAGTCACCCGGTTTGTTACTTCTCAGACGGCGAGCAACAACATATATGGAAGATAATGATAAAGAAAAACTGAACAATAAGACTGTCCTATAATACTTAGCTTAAGCGATAAAGAAGTAGGTACAGAAAATTAAATGAACAAAAAAGAAATTTAAAAAAATATTTATGCATTAAAAATAGTAAAATAAAAAAATAGAATGGAATTCATTCCGATTTTTTCCCCAAAGCAATATTTTTGGTCATAAATTCTTTGCTTACCAGAAAATAGCATCGTGGGCTACGACTCAACCCCAGTTGGACCTATTCTTATTGTTTAGTGTCTAAAAATCCCATTTCAACTGAATTCTGTGGACCCTCTTTAGTAGAAGAATGCCTTTCCCTTACATTTGAACTATTGTTACTTATGCTTACACATTGTATACTTGGGGGGAGGGAAGTTCCGTTGTGTAGTGGCTAAAGTGCTGAACTGCGACATCGTAGAAACTCAGTTCGAACTCTAGTCGTGCTTTTATGGTCACTTCCAGACTGATACTCTTAGGAAAGGTATGGACCCTTTTATCCTTCCAGCTAGGAATTAAATAGTACTGTTACTGATCTTCGACAAGGATGACATTAATATTAAATAACCTACGGAGGTTGATATGCCATTAAAAAAAGAAACTAAACTAGTATGGAATGACCAATTTATCTATATATCAATATAATTGTTTTTCCTCACACATAAACACATTCTCTCTCTTTCTCTGCATATAGAAAAAATATAATAAAATAACTTCGTTGCTGCTCTGATTAAAGTCATCAACAGTTAGGAAATTTGAATTGCTTGTGCCTGAACAATTGCCCTCAATTATATTTTCTAAGAGATTTTTTTTAGAATTTTAACCAAGATCTTCGGTAAAATTTCGAATATACGTCGAGTTCACACTCAAAGAATCTTAGTCAATCATGTTTGAGTCGCTAGTTTGGTTGGTTTTATAGTATGTCAATGGTCTGGAGGACCTGGGTTCAATCCCAGGTCGAGCCATACCAAAAACTAAAAAAAAAATGGTACTTGATAACACCTTGCTTAACACTCAGCGTTATCAAGGGTAACGTGGAGCAATCCAGGGAATGGAGGTGCACCCTCCCTGACACCTCAGTATAGAAGCTATTGAAAAGGGTCACCCTCGAACATGGTCGCCAACTTTACTTTTACTATATATAAACTATTGTCCGGGAGGCCGGGGTTCAATCCCTGGTCGAGTCATACCAAAGACTCAAAAATAGTACTTGATGCCACTTTACTTAACACTCAGTATTTTAAGGTAAGGATCAAGGGTAAAGTGGAGCAATCCAGGGAATGGAGTAGTGCCCCCCCTTAAACCTTGGTGTAGTACTATTGGAAAAAGAAGCCTTCGGGTCACCCTCGACTATGGTTGCCAACTTAAGTTTTTTTTTTTTTAAACAGTTTTATTCAGTACACAAATCCATATTCACAATCATTTAAAAATATCACTTCATACGTCGTTGCAAAATAAAATATTCAAATGACTATGCATTAATGTTATAATCATGAAGTTTGGTTTGGTTTATCATATTTACCAACCCCTCCGCTCGGGCAGGATATGACACAAGGTCAATTTTTAAGCGAAGTTTAACAGGTTTGAATTCAGAGTTTTCCTTCTCCTAGACGAGTTGCCTCACCAAGACTGAAGAACCTAGTCTGCCCTACTATTTATCCATAGCTGGAGGGAGAATATTTGGATTCATACCTTTCCCAAGGGTATTAGTGCTATGTGAAATGCAATCAGTCTCGTCCAGGATATGAACTCGTGTCGCCGTGTCCATTTCCTACGACGATAACCATTACACCACGGGCACCACCATACACATCAACCATTGTAGGATATTTAATGCAAAATCCATTTTTTATACATGTAAGCAGTTCTATTTCAAGCAATTCTATCTAGCCTAAGGACATAGTTTAGTTCTATTTGACCCATAGTTAGGACCCAATCAGGTGCAACCACTTCGGGCCAAAGTGGACCTGGGAGCGATGGCAATAAAGGGGAATTCTGCATTCCCCAAAGTTCCAGCATCACTGGAGTCTCACAATCAAAATGTTTAGTGTCATACTCAGGGAACTAGTTGAGGGAGTCTTACCCTTCTGCAAAGATGCAGTCGGTGTGTTCTCTAGCCCCAGCCGACTGGGCCACATCATCATACTGTCTGGCGTATAGCACAGATTGCCTTGACTCTCGTGCTCTCCGCCCCAATCAGCTGTTGCTCTCAGTGAGTTCTTTAGTTCTATTTAACCCATAGATAGGACCCTATTAGTTGTTATCCCTCCAGGCCAGATTGAACCTGGGAGCGATGGCAATGAAAAGGTACTCTGCATTCCCCAAAGCTCCAGCATAACTGAAACCTCGTCATCAGATTGTTTAGTGTCATATCAAGGACACTGGTTGAGGGAGTCTTACTCCTCTGTAGAGGTGCAGTCAGTGTATTCTCCAGCCCCAGCCGACTGGGTCAGATGGTTTATAATCGCAATCCATGTCTTTTCTTGTCTTATATTGACATCGCTTTCAATAGATGAGATACTATTATCGAAGTATGTGAAGTATTTTAAGAATTTCAGAGGCTTTAGTGTGGAGTTGGCACTATCTTGTTCAAAAACACTAATTCAAAATAATTCTAAAAATCATTTCGAACATATCTATTTGACCTCTACATGAGACTAACAAGCACAGGTAAGTATTTCTATAAATGGGACTAACAGCCAGGAACAAGTGAGTCTACAAGGTTTCAGAACTAGGGCGTCATCGCCGAATACAGTTTACTTTGGTTTCTTTGTTAAATGGCATATCAACCTTCGTGGGTTATTTAATGCCAAAGCCATACTTGTAAAAGAACAGCAGCAATACGATTTAACTAATAGCTAAGGGGATAAAAGGGTTCATCCCTTACCCAAGGGTACAAATCCAAAAATAGAACGTGTTTACTTTGAGGCCGCCGTTCAGCTGTTGGATATAGATTAACTTTAGGATTTAGTTCCGGACATTCAGATGAAATGAAATATGTCAGTCGTCTTAAGATTCAGAATACACAGACACGTACATCCATATAGACAAACAAATTCAAAGGGTCTTAAAAGGGTCAAATTTCTGCCCAGCTTAAAACAATAACAGAAAAACACGGACAAAAAAACATGATTTACCAAAGAAATATCCATTCAAAAAATGCCTCAGGAGGCAAAAAATGATCTGACCTTTACTCTCTTAAATGGAGGGTCAGATGCTATTGGAGATAAGGCCCTCCTGAGAGTGCACCAGTAAATTACGATGGTTGGTTGGTTGAGTTTTATGGCATTTCAATCCTTTCAGATTATTTAATGCCAAATCCTGTTTTATATATATATATATATATATATATATATATATATATATATATATATATATATATATATATATATATATATATATATATATTTGTAAATGAACAGCTTGTTGGTAACATTTTAAACAACTTAGAACTTTTTGTTTGCTCAGTTAAATGTCGCAAAGTATTCTTATCTAACACGAATAATTCTATTCAATATTACTCATTCGGTTGCCCAGTTGAATGGTTTCAAGTATTGCCATGTAAAACTAACAATTATTCTTAACATCAGTCAATTTTTTGCACACGGTTAAATAGTTTTAATTGAATCATAGATGGGAATTTAATAGGTACTACCACTCCGGGTCAGAGTGGACCAGGGCCTAATAACAATGAAGAGGTACTCCCCGATCCCCTTGAGCTTCACAATCAGATGCAGTTTAGTCATACCCAGGACACTCGTTCTATTTGACCTAAAGATAGGGCTAACAGCTACTACGACTTCAGGTCAGAGTGGATCTGGGAGTAATGGCAATGAAGAGGAACTTTACATCCATCAAGGAGACACGTTAAAACTTCTTAAATTTCTGTAGAGATGCAGTCGGCGTTTTCTACAGCCCAAACCGACTTGGTTAATAGATTATAACATTTATATATATGATCTATTGTAAAGTTCGCGACCGTAGTAGAGGGCGACCCGAAGGTTCCCTTTTCAATATCTAGTACAGCGAGGGCGCTACTCCATTCCCTTGATTGCTCCACTTTAACTTTTATCCGTACCTTATAATGCCGAGTGTTAAGCAAGGTCGCACCAAGTAACATTTTTTAAATCCTTGGTATGACTTCACCAGGGATTGAAAACCGGTCTCCTGCACCATTAGCGAACATTCTAACCATTATACAAATGGCCCGGGTTAATTACTATATGACCACTAGATATAATTTCATGAATATAAACCATGAAATAGTTTATTCAAATAAAAATGCTGAAATGAAATTCTTTGTGTGTTATTAATAACCATTTATGATCGATAATTCTATGTAATATTTATTAATAACCATTTATGATCGATAATTCTATGTAATATTTCATGACAGCTGTTTCATATTCAATACAATTATTCAAGATATGAATAAGTGAATTAAATATGAAAATTACTGTCATGGTCTATTTTTTGCATATTCACGTTTTTTATTACAGTTTTTAATTGCAATTGAGTTTGCAAATTAATAATGCCTAACAAAATCTATTTTGATTGCATAATATTTTGCAATAAATAATAATCCTGCTATTTCGCTTAGAACAAAAAGTCAAATTGTTTTTTTTTTAGATTTAGGTTTACTTATTTATGGGCGTTATTTTGGATTATCGGTATAATGGTTAGAGTGCTTGCCATTGGTACGAAATACTGCGGCTCAATTTTAGCTCGAATCATAAAGACTTTAAAAAAAATGGTACTTGATGCCTCATTGCTTAACACAAATCATTATAAGGTTCGATCAAGGGAAAGTGGAGCAATCTAGAGAAAGGAGTACGCCCTCCCCTACACCTCAGTGTCGTAGCTATTGAAAAAGGGGCCTTCGGATTATCCTCGATTACGGTCGGCCAACTTATATATATATATGCATATATATTTACACATGTATAATCATAAATATATACATATATATGCACACACATATTGACCCAGTCAACTGGGATTGGAGAATACACCGACTGCATCTCTGCTGAGGGGTAAGACCCCCTCCCAACGACTGTCCTGAATATAACACTAAACAATCTGATGGTGAAGCTCCAATAATCCTGGAGCTTCAGGGGATGCAGAGTACCCCTTCATTGCCATTGCTCCCAGGTCCACTCTGGTCCGGAGTTATAGCACTCATAGGGTTCAATCTATGGGTCAAATAGAACTGTTTGACATTTAAACCGAGTGTAAACAAATGACTGATGTTTAAATGAATTGTTAATTATACATAGCAACTATTTAACTATATTGACTAATGCTAAATTGAATTGCTTGAAATAGAACTGTTGGTTCATTTAACTGTGTGTCTAGAATATGTGTTTACAAATCATATATCCTTTAGAAATCTTATACGTAAAAATAGGATTTGGCATTAAATAACCAACAATAGTTGATATGCCGTAAAACCGAAGCAAACCAAACAAACACACATTTATCTATTTACACACACACACACACACACACACACACACACACACACACACACACACACGAGATGGAATTTCCTGTCTCGACGTATGAGAGCCCAACAATCTGCTTAAAGATGTGAACCGTAATGCTTCCAACACAGGTAATTTGTTCATAGTGAAGTCTTGTGTAGACAGCCCTGTCCCCAGGACTTAGTATTGGGCGACTGAATCCTTTGCCGAGGGACAAGACCCCAAAGAAAGGGGTTTTATGAGAATGACACTAAAC
>OY757907.1:85432865-85472865 GCA_963585895.1 Sepioteuthis lessoniana
AACTCATCAGGGCCCCAATGGCCCCTTCGGCCTGGCGTGGCTTTTTCTACCACATCTTATCAGCAACTTGTCTCCAACTGATCTCCAACTGTTTTGACTGAGTTATATAATAGTTCAACGCCCACTCAGTCGCCTACTCGGTCTTTGGAATCGCATGTTTGATCGTCATCAAGCGGAAATAACTGTCATGCAGTTCACAGGTCACTCTCTTGGGGTGCATCAGTCTATGAGTGTACCATGGGAATTTTTTACCTCGTCCCATTTCATCAGCCAAATTCCGCCCACGCGATTTCCTTTCATAACTGCCATTAGAATGCCGGTGCATCACCTTGGAATGGCATTTTTGGCCGGGTCGAAGGTCAAAATACAACAGTATCACTACTGTTCTACAAGGTTTGCTTTGGCATTAAATAACCCACGAAGGTTGATATATCATTAAAGAAAGAGATAAAGAAAACCGAACAGTCACGTTTGTTTTGTGGATAAGCATTTTTTAAAAAAAATCATACTTTTCTCCAATCTTGACACCATAATTAAAATATGCACACATTTCAAGAGGTTTTTTTTGGTACTATATAGCTTTATTTTGGTATACTCAAGTATCTGCGTAAACTTAAGGCTAAGATTAACATATACAAGTATTGATAAATGTAGTAAAGGTCTTGAAGTTGGAACTTATTGCACAGTGTATTGCACATCACTGTGCTGTTGCGAACCATTAATTGTGAATTCAGATCCTTATTGTGCATTCCACAAATGCAACCTCCCGGTCGACTTGTTTTAGTCAAAGTAAATAAAACATCACATTTTAACCTACGAGGATCTTCGATTTTCAACAGAACAACCTTAGTCGCACCGGTTTCTTTATTCTTATTTAATTCTTTCATTCGCAGAAAATTCTCTTCCGTAAGAATGCGCACATGCTAATTTAGTTTCTTTTTTTTTTCAGACCGTATTCCGTTTTGTAAGCTATTCTAAGACCTTGAACAATTTCTGAAAGCAATGTGTGAGCCATATGTACCAAGTGGCCCGTATGACGGAACAAACTAGCCGGCCATTTTGAACGACTGATTAGCTTGCAGTGTTGCGCTGTTTGTCACCGTCGTTTTTTCTTTTTCTATTTTTTTTACTTTTGTCCTTTACATCCTGTTCACTTCTGCTCTTGTGTCACTAATCTTCAAAACAGGCTTTTTTAGCACTTCTTCGTGTCTCATTCACCTTCAACACACAGGCTTTTTTTTGTCACTTTCTTTTTCGCATTTTTTTTTTCTTTCCATCATTATTGCCACCTATTCTATTTTATTTTTATGACTTTTTTTCGTTCGTTTCTTATTTTCTGTATTTTACAAAAGAGTTTATTTGAAATTTAAAAAATAAACTTTAATTATAATTAGACGATCCATGAACTGGTTGGGTTCCTGCAGTAACAACAGTCTATGATAATAGTGGTGCTTCTGTTCAGAAATGAAGGATTCTAATTGGAATGTTATTGTTATTTTTATCTTATCGGGAATGTGGGTGATTTAAAAATTGAAGATCATTATGGATACAGATGTAACAGAATTATCACCCAATTATATATATATATATATATAAGTAAGTAGTAAAGTTGGCGATCGTAGTCGAGGGCGACCAGACGTCTCCCTTTTCAATAGCTACTACACGGAGGTGTAGGGGAAGGTGCTACTCCTTTCCCTGGATTGCTCCATTTTACCCTTGATACGTTCCTTATAATGCTGAGTGTTAAGTAAGAAGGTATCAAGTACCATTTTAAAGTCTTTGGTGTTATGCGACCTGGGATTGAACCCAGGTCTCCTGGACCATTGGCGAATACTCTACCCTCTAGGCCAATGAGCCGATATATATATATATATGTCTAACTATATCTGTGTTTTTTTTTCATTAGATTTAGAATCTGTAGGTAACATGCAAGCAAGGAAAGGAAAATAATCACACACACACATGTATATTGACATAAAAAGAATCAGTCACCTAAGTTCAAATCCTAGATGAGGCTGTTTGCAGATCACTTTGAACATTCCTTCTCTTATCCCTTCCAGCTATGGGTAAATACTTGGATAGACCGGACTCTTGTTATACTGGTCGAAAACTCTGTCCTCATCTTAAAACCGTGTTGGGTTTAATATATACTTGTAATCTGCTTCTGTCACTAATTTGGTACTTATTTCAAATTTCTCATCAATAAATATTGTTATAATGGGGACTCAATGGATTTATAGCTCATCTAGATCCATATAAAATTTTATTCACTATTAAACAAGAGAGGTGCAAAATAAAATGATTTTGATTTAGCTTAGATGCAAGGCAAGAATTCATATTTCCCTATATTCTATCTATGTACAAAATAAATGTTTGAGGTAGCATAATGTTCTAAACTAAAATTGAAAAACATTCAAATTTTGACTGAGGCTGTTTTTACTTAACTAGCCTTCAGGCCATAAGAAAAGGCATGAACTCCCAAATCACAGCACTCTATCGCAACAAAAAACATCTATTAAAATGTTTTGAGCTTGCCTGTCATGGTGGCTTATGAAGTGCACAATTTGGGAAATCACTCTTCCATAAATATTACTGCCCAAGCAGTAGTCTGAACAAAAATGTGTTATATAAAGATTTGAAGAATGTTCTGGACCCAGCCAAGTGTAATTTCTGCTTTGAAGAGAAAATATGTATATTAAAGTTTTTTTATAAAAATTTGCTTAATTCCAGAAGAGAAATGATTGCGGTATGTAAACACAGAACAAAGTTCTTTGTATAATTTAACTTAATATATTATTAGGATTACGTATTTAACTACCTTTAATTAAGTGATTTATATATCCCTAATTCTATGTATTAATATATCATTCTTTACAAAATGAATATTGAATTAATCAATTCAATATTTTTGTAATATAGAATACAATAAAAATTAATAGATAAAATATATAAACATATATTTTCATAAGATAAAATAAGAAAAAATAATAAAATATAAAAAAATAAATAATTGGACTTGACGAATAGGAATTATCCTCATAATATACCGTTTTTTACTATAGATAATCACAAGCTTAAGAATCGAACATTAAAATCTTTTATTTTTTAAATTATCAAAACGTTAACATAATATCGTTGACAGATTATTTTTTTACTTATTACAATTACTTAATGTTCGATATGTAAATTACATATTAATTATGTGTTTATTACGATTGACTTAACTTTCGATTACTAAATTTTTCTTAATATAAAGTAAAGTTGTCGACCGTAGTCGAGGGCGACTCGAAGGTTCCCTTTTCAAAACTCCGAGATGTAGGGAAGGGCACTACTCCTTTCATTGGATTGTTCCACTTTACTCTTGATACGTACTTTATAATGCTGAGTGTTAAGCAAGGAGATATCAGGTACATTTTTGAGTCTTTGGTATGACTCGACCTGGAATTGAACCCCGGTCTCCCGGGCCATTGATGAACTTGAATTCTTACGATATTTTGAATAACTAAAACAAGGTTTTGTAATATATTTTTTTCCTTATGCTTTTTAAATATTGATAAAACATAATGGTCTCAATAAAAAGAGAATATAAACTTTATAGATTTTTAAAAAAGTCGTGTACCAAGAATTACTTTTTTCAGGATTAGGTTTTTTAATCCTTTAATGTTCCGTAGTATGTAAGTTAAGGGTTACGGTATTTTTTGGAATATATATATATATATATATATATATATATATATATATATATATATATATAATATCTTCAACATTTACTGATCTTTTCTTGTTTAATAAATAGATAAAATAAATTATTCTACATTTAAAAAAAAATAAAGATAAAGATTTTTTTTCAAATTATATTCTCGCCGGAAGCAATATGAAAATATTTAATAAAAATTTTGAATACCTCATCTAAAGAAGGTTTTTATAAAGAACTTTAAGAGCTTGAAATAAATTTATAATGATACCAAGAAAGTGAATTTTTTTCTTTTTGTCTTTATATATATATATATATCATCATCATCATCATGTCGTGCCGCTAGCACGGATATCCCTGACCCTCTCTCGCCACTTCTCTCTATCGTTCATCGCTTCTGGCAGGTCTTCTGGGCTACATCCCGTATCCTCACATAGCTGCTGAATGTATGTTCGAGTTGGTCGTCCTGCTTTTGCCCGGCCATATGTGGGGGTCCATAGGAGTACATCACTTATGAGCTCGTCCCTGCTTCTCCAGCAGTGTCCTGCATGTCTAGTTAGTCTAACTTGGATAGTTTTCGTGATGGGAGGCAGCTGGCCGTATAGTTGGTGCCTTGAAGAAACTGCGTTTCATTTTATCGGATATATTCATTCTACAAGTGTAAATATAAGTGATTTCTCATTAGCCTCAAAGTCCATTGATGACAAGCAAACAAGCAATGGAAATATATATATATATATATATATATATATATATATATATATATATTCATTCCATTATCCAAGTACAAATATATTTGTGATGTTTACCTTCGTTTCTTATTTTCTGCATTGTACAAAAGAGTTTCCTTGGTGTCATTTATTTATTCTACTTATCATTAGATGATCAAAGACCCAATTGCTCTCCCTCTCTACGAACGGTCCATGATGTTACTGATACTTCTGTTTATAGAGAAATGAAGGGTGCTAATTAACATTGTATAGTTCACTTCGCGTTATTTAGAATTTAGGGTGATTTAAGTAAATGACGTTTAGCACATTTACATATCTAAAAAAAAAAAAATAAATGATAATCTACTTGCAAATTAGACTGGAAATGGGTTTATTTTTTATGTTTCTTTTGATCGGTTCTTATTTTTAAAAAAAATCTTCCTCTAAATACTATTACGCTTCATGATAAATTTTGTGTTAAAATGATTCGGGTACGCCCGACAAGATGCTCACGCCAACCAAAAAAACACAAATAAAACCCTTCTTGAGGTGAAAGGTGTTTACCAGTGAAATTTCATTGAGACTTGCCCATTTGCCTTCGAGTCCAAATGAGTATACGAAAAGCCGTCGTGGTGAAATGGATATCGTCGTAAGAAACGGACACGGCAACACAAGTTCAGATCCTAAACGAAGCTGTTTGCATTTCACATAGCACTAATACACTTGGGGAAAGGTAGGAACCAAACTATTCCCCTTCCAGTTATGCGTAAAATTGTTAGGCACTCTGGGTTCATTGGTATAGCAATCAGTCGAGGAGAAGGAAAACTAGGAATTCAATCCTGTTAAACTCCGCTTAAAAATTGACCTTGTGTCAAATCCTGCTCACACGGAGAGGTTGGTATATACATTCATATAAGTTGGCGACCTTAGTTGAGGGTGACCTCAAGGCTCTCTTTTCGATAGCTACGACAACAACGTGTCGGGGAGGGCGCTGCTCTTTTCTCAGGATTGCTCCACTTTATCTTTGATCCGTACCTTTTAATGTTGAGTGTTAAGCAAGGAAGCACCAGGTACAATTTTTTGAGTCTTTGGTATGAGTCGACCTGGGAATGAACCCAGGTCTCCCGGACCATTGGCGAACACTATAACCATCATGCCATACACACATATATATACACAGATATTTAATACAAAATAGACTTTCTTGTTTTTTAAACAATATATATATATATATATATATATACGATTTCATTATACGAGTGTTTTGGTTTGGTTTGGTTCTACGGCATATCAACCATGGTACGTTATTTACTGCCCGATCCGTTTTTATACTTATCATCATCATCATCATGTCGTGCCGCCAGCACAGATATCCTTGACCATCTCTCGCCACTTTTCCCTATCGTTCATCGCCTCCGGCAGGTCTTCTGGGTTACATTCTGTGTCCCCACATAGCTGCTGTATTTTAAGTTCGGGCTGGTCGTCCTGCTTTTGCTTGGCCATATGTGGGGGTCCATAGGAGTACGTCTTACGAGCTCGTCCTTGCTTCTCCAGCAGTGTCCGGCGTGTCTGGCTCGTCTGAACTGTATAGTTTTCGTGATGGGAGGCAAGTGGCCGTACAGTTTGCGTCTCGTGGGGTGTTGTCTCCAGGACTTGTTCAATATAGCCCTCAACATTCTTGTGTAGTTGCCGTCAAGTTTCTTCTCCAGCCGTTTGGTTAGCGTCCATGTAGTGCATCCATATAGCAGTATCGATACAACCGCTGCTTGGAAGAAACTGCGCTTCATTTCATCGGTCAGGTCTGATTTCCATATTATTAAAAGCCTATCTATAGCCGTCCATGCTTTCGTCAGTCGTGTGTCGATGTCGTTTTCTGTTGATGAGACGCTACTTCCTAGGTAGGTGAATTTGTCCACTAGCCTCAGAGAGGCTCCGTCTAGAGTGGTAATGTTGCCCGTTTGGTTGTAACACATATATTCAGTTTTGTGCGCATTGACATGGAGGCCAATGCCTGCTGCAGCTCGTTCCATACTATGCAGTAGTGTCTCTGCTTAATTAGGCGTATTCGCCAGTAACGCCAAGTCATCAGCGTAGTCGGCGTCTGTGATTGTTTTTGCGGGGTACCTTTTGCTTCTTTTCTTAGTCAGCTCGAAGCCATTTTCTCTGATTTTGTCGAACGAAGTTCTAAGCACGTAGTCTAGACAGATGATAAAGAGGTATGGGGCTAGCGTGTCTCCTTGTAGTACTCCTGCAACAATGTCGAAGTATTCCGTGTCTCCATCTGGTGAACGTACTTTCACTTTTGTGTTTTTGTAGAGGATCATTATTGCTGCTACGGTTTCTTTTGGTAGGCCGTATGCTTGTAGGATTAGTTCCATTTTCCCTCTGTGGGTGGAATCGAAGGCCTTGGTAAAGTCGACAAATAGTAATGTCGCCTGAAGGTTTTTTGCCCGGACGCCTTCAAGGATTCTACGGATGGTCAATATTTGTGAGGTTGTGGATCTATTTCTCCGGAAGCCATTTTGGTTTTTCCTAAGGATGTTGTCTATTTTGGGTTCTATGCGGTTTCGTAGTAGGGCATTGTAGATTTTGGCTGCTATGGATGTAAGTGTTATCCCTCGGTAGTTCTTGGCTAATCCGAGGTCGCCTTTTTTAGAGAAAGGAAGGATGCATCCCTTCATCCATCTTTCTATCCTATTTTGACTATAGACAGCGTTGCATTGCCGGAGCAGTATATCGTCGAACTGTCTAGTCTTCCACACTGCTGGGGGGATCTCGTCTAGCCCTGCAGCTTTCCTATTTTTAATTTTTTTAAGAACCGAGTCGAGTTCTTCTTTGGTGAAAGGCCCTAGTTTAATGTCTAATTGCTTACTGATAATACTGGTGATCCGTTCATCCGTTATTTTCGGCGGGCTTCCTAGTAGATTTTTGAAATGCTGTTCCCACAGTTTTACTTTCTTGTTGGCTTGCAGCTTTCAATTTTGCTTTGGCTGTGCTCTTCCTTCTACTTACTTCGTTTATTGTTTGCCAGGCTATCCTGGATTGTCTATCTTCCACCGAGTCTCTAATCTTATCTATCTGATTTTGTATGTATTCTGCCTATTCTTTTAGATATATTCCTGCTAATTGATATTGTGCCTTTTCTAGTTTTCGGGCATTTGTGTTTGTTGGGTTCTTCCGATAGCTTTTGGAGGCAGTTTTCACGAGTGCACGTTTTTCTCTAACCTCTGACGTTTCCCAAGGGACTCTATATTTAGTTCTAGGTTTTGTTGGGATATATTTTGATGCCGCCTCTAGGTGTGCTTCAACAAAATTTTCATATTCGTCATTTGGGGTAACTTTTTCTGTCTTCTCTTGTAGTGTTTCGAATCTGTTTCTTAATTCTAATGCATATTTGTCCCTAATGTCTCTGTTGTTAAGTAGGGCCCAGTCATAGTGCCTAGTTGTCGCTGTTCGTGTGGTTTTTTTTCGTAGGCTTAGACGTATTTCTGCCGTGACTATTCGATGATCGGAGGACACACCCTCGAAAGTGGAGTATGCCTCGCAATTCATCGCACTATTTTTCCATTTTCTGTTTATAAAGAGGTAGTCTATCTGTGCTTTACTCTTGTTCGCGTATGTGTGGGTCCATAGTTTTCCCTCCCTTTTTTGAAAGTTTGTATTGGGGCAAGTTAATCTATTTTCTATCATGAAATCAATTAGATGTTGTCCATTCCTGTTTGACGTGTTGTGTAGGCTGTATTTGTTGTTTCTGTTTTTCCCGATTTGTGCATTCATATCTCCGCCAATGACTAGCAGGTTGTGTTTCGGAATGTTACGTACTAGGGAGAATAGCTCCTCGTAGAAGGTGACTAGTTCGGTTTCTTCGCTAACATTGGTAGGGCTGTAGCAGGAGATGATCGTTGCTTTGGGGTTGCCATTAAACGTTGCGGCCATCATCCTAGGTTGTATTCTCTCAATCCTATTGAGTGTTTTTAGCGCTCTTGGTCCTATAAGCATTCCCACCCCTCCTACCGATGCATTGACAGAGTTTTTCCATGCCGATACAGTCACCAGCATCCATCCATTGCCAGTTTCGTGATATTTGATATCTTCGGTGTGAGTGTATCGATGTTCTTGTATACAGATTATGTCTATCTTATGTTCTACGGCTGATGCAGTTAGCTCTGGTAGTTGACCTATTCTATTTAGGGTTCTAACGTTAAATGTCGCTATCTGTATTGTTTGTTTGCATTTTAGTCGTGTTTGTTTGAGCTCTGTAGCTGATTTTTCGAACACTGAGGCCAGGGCTCCAACCTCAGCAGGACGCGCCCCTTTTTACCCGCGCGAAGAGCGATGCGGTTTGTGTGAAAATTTTATACTTATAAACAGTTCTATTTCAAACAATCCAGTTTAGCAAAAGCACACAGTTTAGTTCTATTTAACCCATAGATAGGACTCTATCAGGTACTACCGCTCCAGCCAGAGTGGACCTAGGAGTGATGGTAATGAAGGAGTTCTCCGCATTCCCAAAAGCTCCAGTATTACTGGAGCCTCACTATCAGATTGTTTAGTGTCATAAACAGGACATTCGTTGGGGGGGGGTTACCCCTCTGCTGAGATGCAGTCGGTGTATTCGGTAGTCCCAGCCGACTGGGCCATATACAAGTGTAAACACATTTGTGACTTTTTCAAAAGTAATAACTTTTTCCATCTTTTCTTATTTTTGGTATTTTATAAAAGAATTTACGGGACTTAAAAAAAAAATCACTGAGTTTTACTTGAAGACTTGTAAACCTATTGAGGTCCCGCCGTAATAACGTTTAATAATGATAATAATGTTTTTATTTAGAAATAAATAAAGGATTCTAATAGGCATTTCATAGCTATGTTCGTTGTATTTCGAATTTTAGGTGATAAAAAACATGACGTTCAACGCGTAGACAGATCCCGCAAAATTACCACCCACTTGCAAATTGGACAGGAAATTGTTTTATTCTCAAAGTTTCTTCTTTGTTTTGTTTGATTCTTTTAAAAAAAAATTAACTTCGTTAAAAAGAATTTATTGTAAAACTGGCGCAGCACCATCTTCCTGTCCGGATAATTGGAGTCTGTTGATTAATTAGCTTGTTGTGTATATCTCATCAGCATCAATGATTGTAATTTTTAGAAATATTTCCATCGGACCCAGTTGGTAGGAATTCCCGTGTTGTAGTGACTAATGTATTGGACTCCTGTCTCGCTATTACGCTTACTTTCCGGCTAATACCCTCGGGAAAGGTATGAACCCCCTAATCCCTCCAGCTGTAGGTTAAATAGTACTTCTACTGTTCTTCTACTTGGGTGGCTTTGGCATTAAATAAACCCACGAAGGTTGATATGCCATTAAACAAAGAAACCGAAATCGGTCTCAGTAATAGGCGTTTCGTTAGAGTCCAAACCATACAGTAGTATTGACATGGCTACAGCTTGGAAGAATTCCCGTTTTATGTTGTTAGAAATATCAGAATTCCAAATAGTCGTTAACATAAGGTATTTATGATCCCGATAGAAGAGAATGCTATATTATATTGTAATTAGAATTATCACCCACCCATGAATTGGGTTGGAAATCGCTTTATTCTCGTAATTTCTTTCTTTTTTTTCTTTTTGTATCTTTATTTTCACTCATATCTTTCCCTTTCATTATTTGGTTTTACTTCTTTCTATAAGTGAAGATGAACAATTCTCCCTCTGACGGCCACTAAAAGATAAAATAATAATAAAATAAACAATCCAGGAATTTTTGAATCATTCACCCACTCACAATATCTCACCTAGCCGTTAATCCATTGCAGGTGCCCCAAATTGGAAATTCTGTGTTTGAGTTTGGGATTTGGGTTAGAAAGATACTCTTAATGTTTTCTTTATTTTCATTGTCTTTCTTCACCTAAAAGCTTCTTGCTTACATATTCATTGCACATCCCACGACTTCGTCTTTCCTTCAATCAGTTCTCGAAAATTATTGTGTATTACTGGTTCAACCGGAATAAAGCACATTGTTTACCGACCACCACTCTTTATCCTCAAGTAGTATTAAACAATATATACATACATACTTATATATATATATATATAGATAGATAGATCTGGGAATCGTTTGTCCTCGATATAGGTCGTTCTGATGTAGTACTACCAAGTTTGATATGCATACCCATTGAACACAGGAAAAAAGTTTGAACATAAAGAATGTTCCTCATGAGATACCATTTTGACTAGAAATAATCAGTAGGAAGCCATATTACTGCAAAAAGTAACTAATCACGAACATTTTAATTTTTCAAATTAAAAAAAAAAAATGATTTTTTTACACATTATACCTATGTTATATATGTATTTCTTCTAAAAATATAGATGCAGTCATGATACTCTTTAATCAAAAAGTTTCGAGACTGAATATATATATATATATATATATATATATATATATGTGTGTGTGTGTGTGTGTGTTCTCAGATTATAATTGCCCCGTCGGCTAGGGCTGTAGAATACACCGACTGCTTCTCTTCAGAGGGGTAAGGCTTCCCCAACGAGTGTCCTGAAATGACACTAAACAATCTGCTGGTGAGGCTCCAGTAATGCTATCGTTTCCTGGTCCACTCTGATAGGGTCCTATCGATAGGTCAAGAAGAACTAAACAGTATACTTATAGTGTATTGAATTGTTTGAAATAGAACTGTTTTGACATTGAAACTGTGTACTTACGGTAAACTGAACTGTTTGAAACTGAATTGTTTTAAATAGAACTAAACTGTGTACTTATGGTAAACTGAAATGTTTGAAATAGAACTATTTTTGATATTGAAACTGTGTACTTATGCTAAACTGGATTGCTTGAAATAGGGCTGTTTTGACATTTAACTGTTTGTAAATAAAAACTATACTTATACTAAACTGAATTGTTTGAAATTTAATTCGGCCTTAAATAACCCAAAAAGAGTTGATTCGCCGTAAAACAAAATAACCAACCAACCAACCAACCAAATCAGATTATGAAAAAATTTCTTTGCAAATTTGCAACTGAATTATTATTTTGTGGGGTCAACGTTACATTAAACGATATTTTTTGCTTATCATCCGAATCCTCGATATAATAGATGTTATGTTAGTTTATTTGGTTTAATGGCATATCAACTCTTGATGGTTATTTAATACGAAATTCTGTTTATACATTTTTATGATTTTTTAAGTGGATAGTTTGTAGGTAATATATCTTAAACGAACCAGACCTCATTTATTTGCCCACAGTTAAATGGTTTCGAGTATTGCTATCAAAAACTAATCGTCCTATTTGCCACAGTTAAATGGCTTTCGAGCACTGCTATCAAATAATAATTATTCAATTTAGTGTCAATCATTTGCTTGCTGTAGTTAAATGGTTTCAAGTAGAGTAAAGAATAAAACAGTTCTGTTTGACTCCTAGATGGGATTCACTCCGAGTCAAAGTCAACCTGGGAGTAATGACGAGGACGAGGTAATCAATATTCCCCAAAGCTCCTGAACTGGAGCCTTGCCATCAGTTAGTTTAGTGTCATATCCAGTATATTGGTTGTAGGTGTCTCAATTCTTAATAGAAATACAGTCGGCATATTCTACAGCCCAGTCGACTAGGCTTCGATCTAATTGAAATAACAATGTAATGCATTCTTTCCTAAATAAGAACATCAATCTGATCATTATTTCTGTTACAAGAACTCGTCATTAACAACTCATTTAAACAATCTTTGTGGATTATTTAACACCAACGTCATCTTGCCCAGTCGACACGGGCTGTAGAATTCACCGACTGCACCTCTGTAGAATGGTAGACCCACCACCACAACGAGTGTCCTGGATATGAAATTAAGCAATCTGATGGTAAGGTTGCAGTAATGGTGGAGCTTTGGGGAATGCGGAGTACTCCTTCATTGCCATTGCTCTCAGATCCACTCTAGTTCGGAGTAGTAGCACCTGATAGGGTCCTATCTATGGGTCAAATAGAAGTAAACTGTGTACTTAAGCTAAACAGAGTTGTTTGAAATAGAACTGTTTTGAAATTTAAACTGCTTACTTATACTAAGCTGAATTGTTTAAAATAGAACTGTTTTGACATTTAAACTGCGTACTTAACACCTGATAGGGCCCTATCTATGGGTTAAATAGAACTAAACTGTATAGTTATGCTAAACTGAATTGCTTTAATTAGAACTGTTTGACTAAACTGAATAGCTTGAAATAGAAATATTTTTGACAATTAAACTGTGTATTTACATTTAAACTGCGTACTTATGCTAAAATAAATTGTTTGAAATGGAACTGTACTTATGCTAAACTGAATTGTTTAATATAGAACTGTTTTGACATTTAACAGTGTGTAAATAAAATCTATACTTATACAAAACTGAATTAGAACTGTTTGACTAAACTGAATAGCTTGAAATAGAAATGGTTTGACAATTAAACTGTGTGCTCATGCTAAACTGAATTGTTTGAAACAGAACTGACAATTTGTATAAAAATGGATTTAGCGTTAAATAAGCTACAAGGGTTGATATGCCATAAAACTCAACCAACCAAATAACCAGCCAAAGTCATTCTCGTGGAAGAATAGTAGTGGAACTATTTAACTCATAGCTAGGGAGATAAAGTAGTTATTGATAAATAGCATTTATAATTTTAAATAATAATATCTGAAATCATTTACTAATAGCGAATAAATGAGCTTTAACAACTTGTTTAAAATAGCAACCTAAAAATGCCAATAGATACAATATATATGTATAGGCCTAGGCGGCTGGGGCTGTAGAATACACCGACTGCTTCTCAGCAGAGGGGTAAGACAACTCCAACGAGTGTCTTGGATTTGAATCTAAACAATCTGATGGTAAGGCTCCAGTAATACTGGAGCTTTGAAGAATGTGGAGTACCCCTTCACTGTCATCGCTCCCAGGTCCACTTTTGCCCGGAGTGTAGCACCTGATAAGGTCCTATCTATAGCTGAAATAGAACTAAAAGTGTACTGATGCTAAACTGAATTGTTCGAAATAGAACTGTTTCTGATATTTAAACTGTGTACTTATGGTAAATTGAATTGTATAAAACAGAACTGTTTATATGAATGAAAATAAATTTGGCATTAAATGACCTATAATTGTTGATATGCCACAAAACCAAGCCAAACCAAAATATATATGTATGTATTAATATATTCTGTGATTTAGATGAAGGGTTACATATATAGCATAGTGGACTCTTGGGAATACCCTTTTATTGTGGGGGGGTGTCCTCGTGGTGTAAATTGTTAAAGCGCTGGACTGCGGAATCGTAGTAAGCGAGTTCGAACTCCAGTTGCGCTATTACGTTCACTTTCGGGCAAATACCCTTGGGAAGGGTATGAACCCCCTTATCCTCCCAGCTATGGGTTAAATAGTACCACTACTGTTCTTCTAGGAGAATGGCTTTGGCATTAAATAACCTAAAAAGAGTTGATATGCCATTAAACGAAGAAAAGAAAAGAAAAGAAAAGAAACCAAACCAAACCAAACCAAACCAAACCAAACCTTTTATTGTGGGGGTGTCGGTGTGGTGTAATGGTTAAAGCGCTGGACTGCGGAATCGTAGTAAGCAAGTTCGAACTCCAGTTGCACTATTACGTTCACTTTCGGGCAAATACCCTTAGGAAAGGTATGAACCCTCTTATCCTCCCAGCTATGGGTTAAATAGGATCATTAAATAGCTGCTCCTCTAGAAGGATGGCTTTGGCATTAAATAACTCTTGAAGGTTGATATACCATTAAAGAAAAGAAAGAAAAAACTTTTATTGTCATTACACCCTGTTCAACCCTGACCCGAAGTGGTAGTACCTGTTAGGGTTCCATATATGGGTACAAATCGAAATGTTCAATCATCTACGAAGCATTAGTATAATTATTATTGAGTATTTGAAACCCTACAGCTATGTCTAAATTATTTGTATTCGATACTTGATAAATAGAATTACTAACAATTAACAACAGTACCTGAAATATTTTAACTGTGTACACTAAAATGAGCTCTAACAACATCTAAAAATACTTAAAGACCATTCGCTTACAAATCAACACACCCACCCACACACACATATATATATTTAAACATCCATCGTTGATTTAACATCACTCATATTACCCTTATAGTCCTGATGATGGTTCATTAGATCCGAAACTTTGCTTCTCAATAAATCTCTCCTTCAACTTGGATTACCTTGTTAGCATTTTTTCTTTCTCCCATCACAAAAACTATCCAAGTCAGACGAACCAGACATGCAGGACACTACTGGAGAAGCAGGGACGAGCTCATAAGTGATGTACTCCTATGGACCCCCACATATGGCCGGGCAAAAGCAGGACGACCAGCTCGAACATACAAACAGCAGGACACAGGATGTAGCCCTGAAGACCTGCCGGAGGCGATGAACGATAGGGAGAAGTGGCGAGAGAGGTTCAGGGATATCCGTGCCTGTGACACGAGATGATGATATATATATATATATATATATATATATATATATGAAAAGTAATCAGCAAGGGTTGATATACCATAAAATACTAGTCAATTTACTTTGTTTAATGGCAAGGCAAATTTCTTTTTTTTTTTTTTTCAAGGACAAAGCCATCCTTGCAAAGAGCAGTAGTGGTACAATTTAATTAATCGCTGGGGAGAAAAATGTTTTCATGCCTTTCCCACCGGTATTATTCCGAAAGTGAGAAATCCCTTCTTTTCAGGCCACATTCCAGCACCTCAGCTACTACGCTGAATATATACATATTTTCCCAACCCCTCCGCTCGGGCAGGATATGACACAAGGTCAATTTTTTAAGCGGAGTTTAACAGGTTTGAATTCAGAGTTTTCCTTCTCCTAGACTAGTTGCCCCACCAAGGCTGAAGAACCTAGTCTGCCCTACTATTTAACCCATAGCTGGAAGGAGAATAATTGGATTCATACCTTTCCCAAGGGTATTAGTGCAATGTGAAATGCAATCAGTCTCGTCCAGGATTTGAACTCGTGTCGCCGTGTTCATTTCCTACGACGATAACCAATACACCACAGGCAGCTCGCTGAATATATATTTGTTTGTGGGATCCAGATAAAGGAACGTAAATATCTGTACATATCTGTACTTGGAAATATAATTCTATACACTCAGATAACACGCGGTCAGAAAAAGATAAGTGTATGGCATCCAGAATGAGTATGTCAAGGTAACCAATTAAGAAATGCAGTATGCACAGTTATGCTTTTATAGATAGGTATTTACGCCGTGTGTGTTCGTGTACGGGATTTGCATTTTTGTTATTTCTGCTTGTATTCTTATGAGCATTTGTGTACACATGATTCATTTACACCTGTGACAGTTTGTGTACAAGATGCCAGTTCTATCGGCATAAATAGATAAGGCGAGTACATTCGCACTTCATCCACACATCTCTTGGTTAAGTTCAGTAGAATGCCATCGTATGGAAACGTGAGTGGTTTTTAGTCATAAGCATAAACATGTTTCGTGATAAATGGGTGAAACTATAAGGATCTTTAATTTCAAATGTAAGTTAATGCTTATTAATGTCTATGCACACGCACGTGCTTGCTTGTGTGTGTGTGTGTGTATGTGTGTGTGTGTGAGCATATGTTGTTTGGTTGTTGCATTTCACGGCGTATCAACCTATTTCGGGCCATTTAACCCCGAAAGTTTTTGTTTACCAATAGTTAAATGTCAAAAATAGTTCTATTCCAAACAATTCAGTTTAGAATAAGTACACAGTTTAAATGTCAAAAACAGTTCAATTTCAAAGAATTCAGTTTAGAATAAGTATACAGTTTAAATGTCAAAAACTATTCTATTTCAAACAATTCAGTTTAGCATAAGTATTCAGTTTCAATGTCAAAAACTGTCCTATTTTAAGCAATTCAGTTTAGCAAAAATTCAGACAGTTCTATTTCAAAGTGTTTAGTTTAGCCTAAGTACAATTTAAAAACGGTTATATTTCAAGTAATTCAGTTTAGCATAAGTACGCAATTTAGTTCTATTGGACCCATAGAGAGGACCCCATCAAGTACAACCACTCCGGACCAGAGTGGACCTGGGAGCGATGGCAATGAAGGAGTACTCCGCATTCCCCAAAGTTCCTAACCATCAAATTGTTTAACCAGGATACTCATTAGTGGGTGGTTCTTACCCCTCTGCAGTGTTGCAGTCGGTGTATTCTGCAGCCCCAGCTGACTGGGCAAGTATGCATGTCTTCATCTTTATATACACTCCTGGACAAAGATATAAGACCACCTTCAAAAATGAAGAAAAAGACATTGATTACAATTTTTGAATTATGAAAATTAGATATATAAAACTGGTGGTCATGTTCACCGGAAGCAGCGTCTCATCAACCGAGAAAGACATCAACACCTGAGTAGCAAAGGCATGGATAGCTATCAATAGGCTATCGGTCATATGGATCTCAGGTCTGACTTATAAGATAAAACAGTTTTTCCAGCAGTGGTTGTGTCAATACTGCTATATAGATGCACTACATGGACGCTAACTATACGTAGAGAGAAAAAGCTTGACAGCAATTACACAAGAATGCTTCGAGTTGTATTGAACAATTTCTGGAGGCAGCACTCCACAAAACAGCAGCTGTACGGCCACCTACCACCCATCAAAAATAGACGAACCAGACATGCAGGACACTTGCTAGAGAAGTAAAGACGAACTTATAAGCGATGTACTCCTGTGTACCCCTTCACATGGACAAACAAATTTGGACGACCTGCTAGAACCTGTATACAACAGCTTTGTGCTGATACAGGGTGTAGCCTTGAAGACCCCCCGGGAGCGATGGATGATAGAGACAGGTGGTTAGAAAGGGTCTGGGAGATCTGTGGTAGCATTGTGACAATTGTTCTACTACTTCAAGGAGTATCCACAAGAGATTTCAATATTTTTGATGTTGACGAAGTTTTCTTTTTTACTTTGCGAACAATTCTTCTCTTGAATGAGGGTGATAATTTTTCTGGCCTGCTCGTCGGCTTTTTTGTTCCATACTTGTTTGGACTTTTCAAGTAATTGCAGATAACGGTTTTACTGCGTCCTAAGGCCTTCGAAATTTCTGTCTGAGATTTTCCAACTCTTCAGAGCTGCATCTCGTCTTTCTCAAATTCAGATAATTTAGTTCCTTTAGCCCTTCATGTTTTCAATATTATAAGTATTACAGTTTTAATAGCTTTTATATTATGTAGACTATATACTCAACTGGCCTTTTGGCTGGGCCGTCTAGCATTCGTGTCGGATGGGGTATCAAACAATGGCAGATTCGAAGCCGAAAGGCCCCGAACTTCGGTTGGGCCACCTTCTGGTGGGCGAGCTGCAACCTATGTCCCCTTTGTATAGCACTAGACCTTGTTGTCTAGTTTAAGCTATAACCCGGCATACGTCCCCGGATCCCAATTTGGATTCGTGATACTGCTTGTCTCACTAGACCCACATTGCACTTAATGGGTCGATGAGCAACACAGACCAGCAGGGTTCGAGTCTCTGCTCGTTCCTGACCTTCCCCTCCCCTTTATCCCCACTTTAATCGGCCTTCGGGCTTTTGACCTTGTATCAAGTCCTGTCTGGTGGGAGGCAGCGACAAATATCATACATATAAAAAGGAATTGAAATTTCTTATTTCAAATTTAATTGTCTCTTAACCTTATCTTTCATATTTTTGATTTTCATAATCTAGAAATTATAAGCAATATCTTTTGCTTCGTTTTTGAGGGTGGTCTTATATTTTTGTCCAGGGATGTATATGCATGCAAATGAATATAGTCTTGTGTTATGTACGTGTGTTTGGTTTTGTTTGATGGCATATCAAACATTGTAGGTTATCTAATGCTAAATTCGGTTTTTACATATATATTAGATATATGATTTGTAAAAATAAGTAAAGTCAGTTAAATAGTATTGCTATGTATCCCTTACAATTCAGTTAAACATGTCATTTGTTTACACACAGTTTAAATGTCAAACGGCTCTATTTGACCCATTGACAGGACCCTATCAGGCGCTATCACTCCGGGTCAGAGTGAATCTGAGAGCAATTGGAGAGTACTCCACACACCCCAAACCTCCAGCATTACTGAAACATTCCCATTAAATGGTTTAATGTCATACCCAGGGCACTCGTTGGGGGATTCTTAACTCTCTGCAGAGATGCAGTCGGTGTATTCTACAGCCACAGTCGACTGGGCTAGTGTACAGACACTATGTTTGCCTATGTATGTGTGTGTGTGTGTGTGTGTGTGTGTGTGAGTGTGCACCTAAGTATTTACTTAATCTCGCTGACACGTGCAAGATGTGACACAAGTTCAATTTTTTAGCGTCGTTTAACAAATGTAAATACAGAAATTTCCTCCTTCAAGTATAATGGCTAGGTAAAAAGAACCCAATCTGCCGTACTATTTACCCGTACCTCTCCCCCAAGGATATTAGCGCATTACACTTAATGCAAAAAAAAAAAAAAAAACTCCTCTCAGATTTGAACTCCGGCCGCTGATTCCATATCTTACGACGATAACTGTTACGCTTATCGCGTCTAAGTGCATGTGTTTATCATGATACATATCTCTCCGTATGTGTGTGTATTTGCATTTGTCAATATGGATATATATGTGTCCTTACGTGTGAGTATGTGTATGTGTTTATCTTGATACATATGCGTCGGTATGTGTGTGTATATTTATGTGTTTATTTTGATAAACGTGTTCATATGTGTGCGTGTAAGTGTATGTGTTTATCTCAATACATGCGTCTGTATATATGTGCATATGCATGTGTCTATCTCGATACATATGTGTGTGTATATGAGTAAGTGCATGTGTATATCTTGATACATACGTCTGTGTGTGTATGTACGTGTCTATCTTGATACATATGTATGTGTGTAATTGTATGTATTTATCTTGATACATGTGTCTGTATATGTGTGTATGTGCATGCATCTTGATACATATGTGTGTGTATGCGTAAGTGTATGTGTTTAAAGTGTGTATGTGCGTGTAAGTGCATGTGTTTATCTTGATACATGTGTCAGCATGTGTGTGTGTGCATGTCTTTATCTTGATATATATGTGTCCGTATGTATTTAGTCGTACATATCTATATACGTGTGTGTGTGTGTGCTGCATATTGGTATAAATACATATATATTTACATATATCTTTAAAAAAATTGGAAATAAATCCGACACAATGAAAATGTTCAGAGATGAAAAAACAAGGTCTTTAGAGGATTTTATAATTTATTGAATAATTTACCAATGTAAATCGTTTCGGTTTTTAGACCTTCATAACTCTCAAACCCTGATGAATATCTAAAAACCGAAAGTTTTAACATTGGTAAATAATTCCATAAATAAAATCATTCACTGAAAACTTGGTGTTTTTTCATCACAGTACGCTTATATATATATATATATATATATATATATATATATATATATATATATATGTGTGTGTGTGTGTGTGTTTGTTTGTGTGTTTTAAGTGTGCGTGTGTGTGCGTGTAGGTATGTGTATGCTAAGAGACTCATTTTTGTTTTTATGGGAATGTGTACATTTTTTATCTTGATATTCATTTTGATGTGCAAGGGGACACAGACATTTATTTGCATATATATATATATGTATTCATTCGTGTGTGTGTGTGTGTGTGTGTAAGTATTCACCCAGATAAATCCGTGAACAAAGGGTACGCATGTGTACGCGCTTGTTTATGCGTGTCCCAGTTTCTTTTGATATATATCTATATAAAAAGCTCACGCTTCTATTTACTTATATATGTGTGTGTGTGAGAGAGCACGCCTGTGCATTTTTATTTTGACATATACATGTGCAAGTTGATTCCTGCTTGTATTTTCCATGCGTATACACGTGTGTGCATGTATTATCATCTTGATATATATTTTCGCAAGGTAATGCATGGGCCATTAGCCTAATGAGAATAATGTTCGCCAATGGCCCTGGAGACCAGGGTTCAATCCCAGGTCGAGTCATACCAAAGACTCAAAAAATGGTACTTGATGCTGCCTTGCCTAGCACTCAGCATTATAACGCGAGGGTCAAGGGTAAAGTGAAGATCCAGGGAATAGAGTAGCGCCCTCCCCTACACCTCCGTGAAGTAGCTATCGAAAAGGGAGCCTTCGGGTCAATCTCAACTAAGGTTGCCAACTTTACTTTTCCAGGGGAAGGAGTGGCGCCCTCCGCTATACCTCCGTGTAGTAGCTATTGAAAAAGGAGCCTTCGGGTCGCCCTCGACAACAGTCGCCAGCTTTGCATATATATGTAAGCGAGCGTGTGTATTTTTATCTTGATATATACATGTGCAAGTTGATATTCGCTTGTATTTACCTGTGTGTTTACACGCACGCGTATTTTTATGTTGATATATATATGTATTTACCCAACCCCTCTGAACAAACAGTATGTGACACAAGGTCAATTTTTTAGCGGAGTTTAACTGGTTTGAATTCAGAGTTTTCCTTCAGCAAGAGTGGTTACCATACCAATGTTAAAGAGCCCAATCTGTCCTATTATCTATCGATATCTGGAGAGAGAATTGTTGGATTTTTACCATTTCCAAGCGTATTAGCTCTATGTAAAATGCTAACAGCCTTCTTCAGGTTTTGAACTCGAGCCATCGTGTCCATTTCCTGTGACGATAACCGATACACCAGTGGCACCTATTTATTTTGATATATAAGCGCGCAACTTGATAAACACTTGTATTTACCTACGTGTGCAAACGTGAGTATGTGTACTTTTATCTTGATATATATCTGGGCAAAGTGACGCAGGCTTTTATTTGTGTATATGCATGTGCAAATTTGTGCTCTAAAATATGTATATGTATATGTTTATGTATCCCTGTACCCATGTGTTTATCATGATACAAATATGTGCAATGCGATACTGGTTTGTATTTTTGCGTATGCATGTATAGGTACATCTGTTCATTTCGATATATGCCCGGGAAAAAGATACAGACTGGCATTTATGAGTGTACATCTGTTCGTCCTAAGGTAACGGAATACAGGCTTGTATTTTTGCATGTGTTAATGTATGTGTTCGTCTTTGTGTATGTTATTGTCGACTTATCTGTGTGTGTGTGTGTGTGTTGAGTGTCTTTATTCAAATAAGTAGAAGAATCAGCGTTAGGACGGCTGCTTTAGATTAGTGAATGTGCTATATATATATATATATATATATATGTGTGTGTGTGTGTGTGTATGTGTGTGTGTGTGTTTTAGGTTGGTGTGTATGTACAACTGCATTGAAAGAGGTATATATTTCGCCTGCTTAACTTGACATGAAGATTAAATATTTGACATTGTAACAACCGTGTGATTCTTATTGCCTATGTCTGTTTAGTTTAGTAGGTTTTTTTTATTCTTCTTTTGCCTCAATTTATTTTTTTTCTTATCTTTCTTTTCTTTTTTTCTTTGTCTTTCTTCATTTCTTCCTCTTTTTAGTTTTTATAACGCCGTTTTACGCTAATTTTTCTTTTTTGTCAGCCTTTTTTTTTTACTTCTACCTCACATTTTTTCATTTCCACCGTTTTTTGTCTCCTTCATCTTCACCCACATTGACATCTCCTATTGAACGATAGTCTACCAGCAAATCTCATTACCAGAGTAGAGAGTTCGATTCTCACACAGAGCTCCCTTACCATCAGCCTGTGCCAGACTAAGATAAGCTCTCCCTTCTCATTCACTTTATAGTTATTCTTTTTTAATAACAGAATGGAAAGTGCCATGTCTTTTCGGGACATAGGCAGCCATGAATCTCGACATCTTTCTTTATCAAAAAACAGTGATTTAATTTGATTGATTTAACGGCATATCAACCTGTCTCGGATTATTTTATACTTAAAGGTTAAAAAATCACGTTCATTGTACGTTCATATTTACATTTTTGTATGGTTGTTTCTTAAGAGTTCTTTTTTGTTCACCGTCCAGTCAAATACGAATGATTTTAAAAAATCCATTTCGGCCATTGATGGGGCCTAAGAGGTACCACCAGTCCGAGTTAGAAGGCAACCTGGGAGTAATGGCAATGAAAGGATAATTCACATTTCCCAGATCTCTAGAACTGGATCATCATAATCAGATGCAGTTTTGTATCATGCCCAGGACACCCTCTTTTCAAGGGGAGGAAAGGTCTTGTCCCTGTGCTGCTGATACACTCAGTGTATTCTAAGCCCCACTGGCAAGGCAAAATAAACTAATTCCCATTATTATTTTTGAAAAAAAAAATGAGGAGTGGTTTCCCTTTGCCTTCTTCACGGTTTGAATTGAGTTTTGTTTTTCTTCTAACCTGATTGCCATTAAACATGGCTCAAAAATCTAATAAGCAGTGGATACCATTTTCCGGAGTAATAACCATTCGGGCTTCCATTTTTGTTTAAACTTCTTCTTTCCCTTTTTTTCATTTCATTTTCTTTCATCTAATTCAAGTTTTTCTTTGCTTCGCACAGCCCAGTCGACTGGAGTGGTAGAATACACCGACTGCATCTCTACAGATGGATAAGACCACCCACCGCCCAACGAAAGTCCCGGATAGGACATTAAACAATCTGACGGTGAGTCACCAGTCTTGGAGATATGGGGAATACGGAGTACCCCTTTATTGCCATTGCTCCCAGGTCTATTCTGGCACTGAGTTGTAGCACCTGACAGGGCACTATTTATGGGTAAAAATAGAACTGTTTGATATTTAAACGGAGTGCAAATAAATGGCTTATGTTCAATTGAATTGTTAGAAAAAGAACAGTCAGATCATTTCACTGTGTGTAAACAAATGACGGATGTTTAACTGAACTGTTAAGGATACAAAGCAATACTTGGAACTATTTAACTTTGACTTTCATTTACAAATAATGAATATCTAAAATATATATGAATAAACTGGATTTGGAATTAAATAACCTGCAATGGTTGATATGCCATAAAACCAACCCAAACTTTCCTTTTCATATGTTCTTTTCTTTTTCTGTTTCTTTCTAATATTTCGATTTGATTTGGTTTAGTTGATTGGGTTTTATGACATATCAACTCTTGTAGTTTTTTTAATGCCAAATCCTGTTATATATATATATATATATATATATATATATACGAGGCACATACGACAAGTTTCCAGACTTTCTTCGTATGGGCAATCTTATTGATAGTACACACATGAAACTCTAGTCCCCTTCGAAGTAATCTACTCCAACTGCAATGCACTTGTACCATTCCAATAACTTCTGGAAGGCCCCATGGAAGTCCTCTTGTGTGAGCGTGTCAATGACCTTCGTCACAGCCTCTTTCATCTCCTCAATTCTCTCATAACGACAGCCTCTGAGCTTAGGGAATAAGCAAAAGTCACAGGGAGCAAGGTCTGGACTACAGGGAGGCTGAGGAACAGAATGTATGTTAGAGCTGGTCGTCCTGCTTTTGCTTGGCCATATGCGGGGTCCATAGGAGTACATCACTTATGAGCTCGTCCTTGCTTCTTTTCCAGCCGTTTAGTTAGCGTCCAAGTAGTGCATCCATATAGCAGTATCGACACAACCGCTGCCGGGAAGAAACTGCGTTTCATTTTATCGGCCAGGTCTGATTTCCATATGATCAAAAGCCTATCGATAGCTGTCCATGCCTTCGTTAGCCGTGTGTCGATGTCTTTTTCGGTTGATGAGACACCGCTTCCTAGGTACGTGAATTTGTCTACTAGTTTCAGAGAGGTTCTGTCTAGTGTGGAAATGTCACCTGTTTGATTATAGCACATATATTCAGTTTTGTGTGCATTGACATGGAGGCCAATGCCTGCGGCGGCTCGTTCCAAACTATGCAGTAGTGTTTCGGCTTGGTTGGGTGTATTCGCCAGTAACGCTATGTCATCGGCGTAGTCGGCGTCGGTAATTGTTTTTGCGGGGTACCTTCTGCTACTTTTCTCTTTCAGCGCGAAGCCGTTTTTTCTGATTTTATCAAAGTATGGCTATTTATTACCAACTATTCTATTTAACATGTCATTTGTTTACACATAGTTATTTCTAGCAATTCAATTTACCATAAGTCATTTGTTTGGACACAGTTTAAATGTCAAATAGTTTTCTTTGGTCTATCCATTGGACCCCACCAGGTGCTACCACTCCGAACCAGAGTGAATCTAAGAGCAATGGCAATGAAGGGGTACTCCGAATTTCCCAAAGCTGGAGCCTCACCGTCAGATTGTCTAGTGTCATACTGAGATACTCTTTGGGTAGGGGGTCTTAACCTTCTTGTAGAGATGCAGTCGGTGAATTCTGTAGTCCTTCACCAGCCGACTGGATGGTTTGGTTTGGTTGGGTTAGGTTTTGTTTCTTTCTTTAATCACTTATCAACGTTCGTGGATTATTTAATGCCAAATCTATCATTCAGTGATACTATTTAATCCATAACTGAGGAGATAAGGGAGTCCACACCTTTTCTGAGGGTATTAGAAAAAAGTGAACGTAATAGCGTGACTGGATTTCGAACTCACTTACTTTGAGACCGCAATCCAACATTTTAGCCACTGCGCTACGAGAATCCCCCCCCATTCCTTGCTTTTACTGAATTTTTTTTCTTTCTCCGTCCTTTCTTTTTGATTTATTCTTTCTCTTCCCTCTCTTCCTTATTTATTTTTTTATCCTTTCTTCTGTGTTATTTCATTAATATTTTAGTAATTGTTACATTCCTCTTCTTTATTCTTCATTGCTCTCCATTGGCTCCTCATTTCATCTGTCCTGTCAGTGGGTTTTAAAATACACTGATATTACTCCCAGGTCCACTCTGATCCAAAGTGGTAGTACCTGTTGGGGTTCCATCTATTGGTCGAATCGATCTGTTTAAAAGTTATTCGTAATCGAACGGACCGTGTTTAAAGAACACCCACAAAAAAGAAAAAACTGCACAACTGCACAAAAACGTAGATATAAATAAAGAATGAATGCTATTCCCGAACCTCTTGGCATTGAATAACCCCAGACAAGTTGACTAGCTGTTGAAATTAATAAATCAATCTAATTTCAATTTCTTTCTGCTACCCCGTTTTCTTCTCGGAAAAAAAAAAAAAAAAAAAAAATACGCTGTCCTATCTCTTATTCATTTACTTTTTCGTCTTTTCAATTTTGTACTTCAGGAAGAATTATTTTGATAAAAAAGATTTAAAAATACCTTTTCTTGAACAATTGTTTATTTCTCTTATGGGTCTCTTTTTTCTTTAACCTAATAAAAAAAAAAAAAAAAAACAACAACGAACAAAAGAAAATTAGATAAATAATTAAATAAACAAATACCCCCGCCCCAAACAATCGGCTTTTGTAATAAGGAATAACTTTCGGTTTTGCAATAGAAGCTTTCTAAGACTCTAGTGACAGAACCTCACATACAGTTACATTTGCTCTCTTTTTCTAGAAATGTCAGAACAAAACTTTTCACATAATGACTGGAGATGGGACTTGATCTTAGAATGATAAACGTCAAACCATCCAAACAGCATTTGCATAAAAGTACAATCTTTAGCCCAAGTGGAATTTTAATATATTCCTTCATCACCACTTTTATTTTTCGAGCCAACTTCCCTTCCCAGACTCTGGGGCAAAAGTGTTTACACAAAATAGTGATTTTATGAAGCTTTGTTAAGTTTAGTACAAAGCCAGTTATATAGTGGTCCTGGTAAGAATCGAACTTATTAACAATAGTCTGCTAGACTAGCTTGCTAACTATGAAAATATGCTGGATGTCAAAGTGTTTTCACGCAGTAAAAGACATACTCGATATGAAAATAGATAGACTGCTAAAAAGATAGGTCGTTAACCGGATAAAAAAATATTGAGATAGATAAATATGAACATAGATATAAAAAGACCGAGATAGATAGATAGATAGATAGATAGATAGATGGACAGAAAAGAAGGCAGGCTGGTTGGTTGGTTGGTTTTACGGCATGTCGACATTTGTTGGGTTATGCTGAATTCCGTCTTTAGTGAGCAATTATAGATTCAAGTAACTATTCTTATTATAAATAAAAAAGTTGGCGACAGTAGTTGAGGGTGAACCGAAGGCTCTCTTTTCAACAGCTACTGCACCAAGCCGAAAGGCGCAACTCCTTTCCCTAGATTACTCCACTTTACCCTTGATCCGTACCTTATAATGCTGAATGTTAAGCAAAGAGACACCAAGTACCATTTTTGAGTCTTTGGTATGACTCAACGTGGGATTGAACCCAGGTCTCCAGGGCCATTGGTGATACATAATTATATGTTTTCAGGGATTCTAATCAAATGCCAGGAGTTTGCAAGGACTTGGTAGTTGCAAGCAAATATTCCTATTCAATAATAATAACAATAATAGTTTGGTTTGGATATGTTTCATATCTTGTGCGTTATTTATGCCAAATCCTGCTTATTCATCTATATATTTATATGATTTGTAAACAAATAGTGTGTAGATAACATTTAAAAATCGAGCATGAGTTCATTTGTTTGCTCAGAGCTAAACGATTTCAAGTCTTACTATCTAATACAAATAGTTCTCTTTGATATTAATAATGATCCCTTGTAAAAGGTTCAACAGTTCTATTTAACTCATAGATGGGACTCTAACAGCTGCTACCACTAAAAGTGGAGATGAATGTAATGGTAATAAAGAGGTACTTGACATTTCTCTTATCCCAAGAATGGAGCCTCACAATCAGGTGCAGTGTAATGTCATACCCAGGACACTTAATAGTTTCAAGTATTGATATTTAACACTAATAATTCAATTCAACATTTTTCATTCATTTGTACTCAATTAAATAGTTTCAAGTATTGCTATATAATACAAATAATTCAATTAAGCTGTCATTTCTTTGCACATAGTGGAATGGTTTCAAATAGAGTAAATGATTTAATAATCCTATTTGCCTGAGAGACGGGACTATTGCAGGTATTAACACTCAGAGTCAGAGTGGACCGAGGAGTATTGGCAATGAAGAAGTATTCCACATGCCCGAAAGCTCCAAGACTGGCGATGCACCATTAGATGGTTTAGTGTCCTCCAGGACACTGGTTGGGGATGTCTTACCCCTCTACAAAGATGCTGTCGGCGTATTCTACAGCCCCAGCTGACTATGATTAAAAATAATAATAATGAAAATGATACGCACTGTTATACGGTTTCAAGTATTTCAATCAAATACTAATAATTTTCAAAGGAATCTATTTGATCAATACATAGGAGCCTAATATCTATTTCCACTAGTGGATCGAGTGGATCTAGCTAACAAACAAATGGCACCAAACTCACTTGAGATTCAGAACTGTAATCTTACTACTGGAGGCAGGTAAATGTCCTATCCTGGACACCCTTTTTGATGTGGAGGGTCTTACTCTTCAGCAGGATATGTAAGCCTTTGCTGGTGAGGCATGAATCATTTGAAATTGACAGAGATATGATCAGATAGATATAGGTTTGGTTTGGTTTGGTTTGTTTGTTTAATGGCATATCAACTCTTTTTAGGTTATTTAATGCCAAAGCCATTCTTCTAGAAGAGCAGTAGTGGTACTATTTAACCCATAGCTAGGAGGATAAGGGGGTTCATACCTTTCCCAAGGGTATTTGGCCGAAAGTGAACGTAATAGCACGACTGGAGTACGAACTCGCGTACTACGATTCCGCAGTCCATCGCTTTTAACCATTACACCACGAGATAGATATAGATAGATATGAATATATTGTGATAGATTGATATGGAGAAATTGAGTTAGACAGATTTGCCTGTAGTGTAATGGTTATCGTCGTAGGAAATGGATACGGCGACACGAGTTCAAATCCTGGACGAGACTGATTGCATTTCACATAGCACTAATACCTTTGGGAAAGGTATGAATCCAATTATTCTCCTTCCAGCTATGGGTAAATAGTAGGACAGACTGGGTTCTTCAGTCTTGGTGAGGCAACTAGTCTAGGAGAAGAAAAACTCTGAATTAAAACCTGTTAAACTCCGCTTAAAAATTGAACTCGTGTCATATCCTGCCCGAGCGGAGGGGTTGGGTAAATATGGTTAGATAGATATGAACAGACTGAGATATGCAGAAATTGAGATAGATACCTATTTACCCAACCCCTCCGCTCGGGCAGGATATGACACAAGTTCAATTTTTTTAAGCAGAGTTTAACAGGTTTGAATTCAGAGTTTTCCTTCTCCTAGACTAGTTGCCTCACCAAGGCTGAAGAGCACAGTCTGTCCTACTATTTACCCATAGCTCGATGGAGAATAATTGGATTCATACCTTTCCCAAGGGTATTAGTGCTACGTGAAATGCAATCATTCTCGTCCAGGATTTGAACTTGAGTTGTCGTGTCCATTTCCTGCGACGATAACCATTACACAACGGGAAATTGAGATAGATAGATAGATAGATAGATAGATAGATAGATAGATAGATAGATTTTGAGAAATGAGCAAAAGAGCATGATTTTCTTTAATAGATGATCTTTTGGATAAACTTAAGTTAGATACAAAAATTTTCTCAAAATACTCATAAGATCGGGACTCTGAATACGTAAGATGGTGAAACAAAGAAAAAAGCGTCAGTGAAAGAATTTTAGGGAAAAAAAATTAAAAAAAAAAAACTGAAGAGGGATAGACGTGAAAAAAAAGGCAAAAAGAATAATACCCCCCCCTCCCCGAAACCAAAACAAGACAACAAATGTAAAAAGGAAACTCGAACAACCGCACAAGATACCACTAACAACAAATGCAAGAGTTGCAAATAAGCAATTCCGATCGTTACCGTTATTATATCCTTTATATTTGCAAGACGATAAAACAATAATTAGCGAGCGGAAATGGAAATTCGCTCGAACACCGGGGGACGCCAATGAAAAATGGCGTTAACTTAGAAATAAAATAAAAGAAAAGAAAAGAAAAAGAACGAATCAGGGAGTGCAAATAAATGAAGAAATATTTTTCTTACAGCAGATAACATAAAATGTTGCAATAGTTCTTTGTATAGAAAAAAAAAAACTGGAAAAGAATCTCCGACAAGAAAGGCACATAAAAAAGAAACGACGCCATTTTGTTTCTATTTTGTTTGTTGTCTTCAGCCAGACGTCAAACATAAAGGCCACTCTTGGTCACTTACCTTCAATGGTAGTTTCCTTTAACATGAGAAGGGAGACGATCTTTTTTTATATATATATTTAGCGAGTACGAGTTTGTACTGAAATATTCAGTTGAGGTAGAATCTTGTATAATTAGAGTTGGTTATGCGGACAAGAAATATCTGCGGCACTAAAAATAAAAAAAATAAGTGAATGTTAGTTTTATGCGAAAAAGAAAGCTAAAACAAAACAGAACAAAAACAAAACAAAAAAACAAAACAAAATCAGGGTACATTTGTTTTAAGTGTGAATCTGCGCAAATGAATAGACGCATTGCATTCTTAATTGCATATTTTATAGCGTTACATGGTCTGGCCTATCTATATGTGTGTACATTATACGAGCGGAAACCGTTTGAACTCGAGCAATTGAATTTGGCTAGTGGGTTAAAAAATAAAATAAAACAACCAATCCCCCCAAAAAACAAAAAACAAAAAAAAAAAAAACTGTCAGCATGTTAGTGAGACATTTTCCATGCAGACGTGCATCAATTTTATTTCCATTTGAATCCATTTAGACATTATTTGAGGAGGAATGTTTAGCGTAACGGTTATCGCCATAAGAAATAGAATCGGTGACTCAAGGTTTGATTTCTTTGTTTAAAGGCACATCAACTCTCGTGGGTTATCTAATACCCAAGCCATCCTTGAAGAAGAACAGTTGTGGTACTATTTAACTCATAGCCGGGGCGGTAAGGGAGTTCATACCTTTCCCTAAGGGTATTAGTCCAAAAGTAAATGCGGTTGTGTGACTAGAGTTCAAACTCGCTCATTACAATGTCACAATCCAGTACTACCCCTCAGCTATCCGAGTTCAAATCCTGGAAGAGGTTGTTTTCGTTTTCAGTTCATAGTTATACCCTTGGGAAAAGAATGAATCTATTTCTTCTCCTTCTCGCCGTCCCACCAATTATGGGTAAATGGTTGGGCTGACCTGATTCTTTAGTCTTGGTTAAGAAACCAGTCTAGGAGAAGAAAACTCTAAACTCAAACCAGCTTGACGCTACTTAAAAATTGACCTTGTGTCACATCCTGGTGGAGGGGATTGGTTAATACATACATGGATATTATTAAGTTTAGTTTGGTTTGTTTATTTAATGGCATGTTAACCTTTCTGGGATATTTTATACCAAAGCTATCCTTGTAAAAGAGCACCAGTAATTCCATCTAACCCATGGCTGGGGGATAAAACGGTTACTACCTTTTCCACGGATATTAGTCCGAAAATGCCTACAATCGCGTGAATGGGGTTCGAACTCGCTTGCTAAGGGGTCACAGTTCAGCACTTTAACCATTACGCCAGGGCGACTCCTCCATTGGACATAATTAGTTATTATGATTGTTCGAACTCTTTGGTATGAAAATTTTGGTTTAGAAAGAAATTAACTTGAATAGAACTGTATACTTACTTATGTGCTATTTTTGTGCGTGCCAAATGTATCTTTGCACCATAGCCAGATACGGCTATGCGTGAAACGTACATCGAATGTCCATAACGATAGAACATAGGAATCTCGAAATTCGAAAAACACGTAACGACTTCTCAGTTCAGGTACGAAACTTTTTATTACCTTTGAGTTTAAAGGTTTTTCGACATAAGGAGAGAGAGGCACAATCTTTCTATTCTGGCTTTTTCATCTGCCCCCTTCCCGCCCGACACGTGTGGCACCCGCCACAAAGGTCTCCGGGAGCAATTGAAAGCTAACCGTCTTCCCCCGAGGCAGGTCTCGTCTCAACTCAGTGACTTTTTCAAAATCTCCCAAAATCCTCCGCGCGCTTCCGGTGCGTGACGTCATTTGCACTCGCTAGCCTCCGTTTTCTATCTCTGAGTGACACGTCCGCTCTGCGCGCGTGCACGCGTGAACACTTGTGTTAATGTTGCACCTAAGTAACCTATGCACTGAGCCGAAAAGTTCTCAGCCTTACTAAACCCAAAGGCATTAACCGAAATTCCACGGCCATTATGGTACATCTTTATATTCAATCAATGTGTACATCAACATTATTTGAGACTTTATCTCCTGTACTATTTTTTCATATCGTGATTGTACTTTTTTTTCTCCTAGACAACCAATTTCTCATCAATTTCACTTTCCTGTTTGATAATCATTAGGTCATCCTTATCTCCTATGGTTTCATTATATCTTTTTCAATGATTTAAAAAAAAACTTAAATGCACTGGCCAATGCATATAAGATTTTAATTTGGTTTGGTTTGGTTTGGTTTTATGGCATACCAACTATTGCTGGTTATTTAATTGTTTGTTTGTTTGTCTAGGTTTTATGGCATATCAACTTTTGTAGGTTATTCAACGCCAAATCCATTTTTATACAAATAATTAGTTCAATTTCAAATAATTCAGTTGGGCATAAGTACACAGTTTAATCGTCGAAAATATTTCTATTTCAAGCTTTTCAGTTTAGTCAAACAGTTTTAATTCTTGCAATTCAGTTTAGCATACAAAACAGTTCCATTTCAAGCAAGTCAGTTTAGCCTATGTACGCATTTTAAATGTAAAAACAGTCTTATTTCAAGCAATTCAGTTTAGCGAAAGTACACACTTTACATCTATTTGATCCATAGATGGACCCGATCAGGTGCTACCATTCCGGGCAAGAGTGAACCTGGGAGCAATGGTAATGAATGAGTACTCCATATTCCACAAAGCTCCAAGGCTGGAGCCTCACCATCAGATTGTTTAGTGTCATATCTAGAATACTCGTTAAGAGGAGTCTTACTTCTCTGCAGAAAAACAGTCGGTGAATTCTACAGCCCCAGTCGACTAGGCAGGATTATTTAATGCCAAATCCTGTTTTTACATATTGAAGATATGATTTATAAACATTTTGTTGATATACACAATTAAATGATTAAACAGTACTATTTCCAACAATTTTATTTACCGTAATTAAAGTTAAAAGGCTTGAAGTAATGCAATATATAATTAATAATTCAATCAAATACCAGTCATCTGTTTACACATAGTCAAATGATCAACTAGTTCTATTTCTAACTACTCAATTTAGCATAAATCATTTATTTTCACAGTTGAAATGTCAAACAGCTCTATTTGACCCTTAGATAGGACCCTATCAGGTGCTACTATTCCGGGCCTGAGTGGACCTGGGTGTGATGGCAATGAAGCGGTACTCCGCATTCCCCAAAGCTCCAGCATTACGAAACACTCACTATTAGATTGTTTAATGTCATATCGAGGACACTCGTTGTGGGGTGGGAGTCTTACCCCTCTGCAGAGCAGCAATTGGTGTATTCTACGGCCCTAGCCGACTGGGCTTAAAGTTTAAGTCATTAAAACACTCAATTCTGTAAATTGTAAAAACAGATTAATATATTTGGATGTAGATATATGTTCTTAATTAAAAAATGAACTATACTGTCTTTTAGTCTTAATTGGATGGTAGGTAGTTTTTACCGCATGACAACTCAACTTGTGTTACGGAATACCGAAGTCTCTTAATTTTGCAAGAATTTATATGGTTTCAAGTAAGTAATGATAATACACCTTGGTAGACAATCATAGCTTTAATTGACAATGATTAATACAACTGAATTTTATATAATTATTTGGTCTCATGTAACAACCAATTAACAATAATAACAGTCCAGTCGGCTGGGGCTTTATAGAATATACCGATTGCATCTCTACAGAGTGGTCAGACCTTCTTCAACGAGTGTCCTAGATATGACATTAAACTATCTGATTGTAAGGCTCCTGTCTTGGAGTTTTGGGGACTATGGATACGCCATCAGTGGCATCGCTCCCAAGTCCACTCTTGTCTGGATTGGTAACTTCTGATAGGCTCCTATCTATGGGTCAAATAGCTCTGTTTGACAGTTAAACGAATGAGTAGTGGTTCATTTAAAATGTTACCGACAAACAATTCGCTAACAAATCATAAATTCCTAATATATATGTATAAAGAGGATTGGGCATAAATGACCTACGAGGGTTGATATGACATAAAACCAAACCTAAGCAAATCAAATAATAATAATTAGTTTGCACTAGCTTATAGGACTACAAGTATTCTTGTCTAATAATAACTATTACATAATTATATTATTTCAAGCGATTAATAATAATTCGCTGTAAACAATTATAAGTTCGAGTAATTATTCTTAATAAAATCAATTTGATCACAGTTGTATAGTTTCAGATATTTCTCTTTCAAACCAATAACTTGCGAGAAATTATATGATTAGTTGATTTTTACAGCATATCAATCCTCGTTGAGTTATATTATGCCATTGGCAATTTAACAGTCATGGTCTCCAATCATACACAGTACAAAATAATCTTTACAATCATTTTAAACCGGTATGGATTTATCTGACAAACAATTCGCAAGATTTGATATGAAGTCATTTTATAGTAGGTGGGTGTCAACTTTGACATAAAGTCATTTTATAGTGGGGCCACACACAAATCTAGACTCATGCAAGGTCCTCACAAAAGATACTAGAACTCCTCCGTATTCCTTTTTTGGAGCGCCTTTGGTAGCAAGTGATAAACCTAGCTCTACCAAGCAGGTATTGCTTGGGAGGAAGACAAAGAGATCAGAACGGAAGCCTTGCCACCAGATTCCATTTTGTGTTTGGACATTAATATTTTGGATTTATTAAGTTGGCAGTTACAGCATTTTTTTAAATGAACTTATTTATTATATACTCATCAAGTTTTCCGTCATCAACATATTTACCAAGGGGCGAAGGGAGTCTCTGTGTAGTCGTGGCTAACTTGCTGAACTGTGACATCGTAATTAGCGAGTTCCAACTCCAGTCACGTTTTTGCATTCACTTTTGGACTAATAAACTCAGAAAAAGAATGAAATCCCTTATCCCCCTAATAAAGAGTTAAATTGTACCTTTACCATCCTTCTACAAGAATGGCATTCATATGAAATTGATGTGACGTAAAATAATCATGCCAAACTGAATATATTTTCCATTTTTTGCCACTTTTTAGCTGAATTATATATTTCATCACAAAAGAACAACTCCAGTTTTGATTTAATGAATTAATCGTGGAATTCTTTTGGTATATGGAACTTACAGGGATCAAAGAGTTTTTAATGTAGCGAAATTCGAGCGATGTTCGAAAAGTAAGTTACAAAAATTTACTTATCAAACTTGTTTATTATTATATAGATAATAAAAAATATGTAGTTGTCTGAATTTCTGAGAGAAGGCATGATTTTTATTATTCAAGGTTTTCGGTCTATTGTCTTCATCTTTATTGTTATATTCACAACGTTTCCAGCGGGACATATAGCGTAACGGTTATAGGCGTTGGTTTTCCAAGCTTCTAAGATACAATCATCTTGAGGTTGCTGGTTCAATTCTGACTGCAGGCGAGTAACAATACAGGAATACCTAACACTTGTACCTGGTTATGGTTAACGGAATCAGAGCAAGCGACCCTCATGGGTTAAATAAAGGAAATAGTTCGACGTTCCGTGTAGGCTCCCGAGTTCGACAAGAAACATCTAAAGAAGGCCGGAGGACATATCGGCTGAAACGTTGTGAATATAATCATAAAGATGAAGACAATAGTTCGAAAACCCTGAATGATAAAAATCTAAAAAATATGCACCTTAATAGTACTACTATACTACTTTTTCACGTAGTCGGGATTGGGATTGGTACACTTGTCCTATAGATGCACCTTCAAGTGTCTTGAGATAAAGAAAAAATTGTGCCACCTTTGATGGATTAAAATCATATATATATATATATATATATATATAGTGATGATGTACTTTGCTATATTTATGAATAAAGAGTACTCAATTTCGGTGATAGAAGAGCGTAGCCACAAAATTAACAAGGTTTAGTGACGGTTAGTTTTTCATCACTGCGATTATCAGACCAAGAACTTGGTCTGATAATCGCTTTGGTGATAGACAGACTATCAACAAGCATCGCCGTCTGAGCCTACACTATCTTATATATACATATATCTAAGGAGAGAGAGAGAGAGAGAGAGAGAGAGAGTGAAGTATATAGTATATATTGTTGAAGTATATATTGTTGACCAACAGAGGAAAGAAAAAAAAAAACGACGACCCGCTTTTTACTTTCGTTTGAGCAAGTTTATGCGCAAGGCATGAATCTTCTTCTCCCTACGCTCCGTATACATGGTAGGATTAAAATAAAATTAAAAAGAAAAAGTTGAGAAATTAGAATGCAAGAAGAACAACAAAATTCACGCAAATATAAATCAAGAAAGAAGACAGGCAAATTGATAATTAATATATATATATATATATATATATATATATATATATATATATATATATATATATATATATATGGTCTAATAAGAGAAAAATAAATGCAGATTTTTTAAATAATCAAAATATACTAAGAAAAAATCTTTTGAAAAGGAGAGAGAGAGAGAGAGAGAGAGAGAGAGAGAGAGAGAGAGAGAGAGAGAGATCCTTGCTCTTCCGGCGATAGGATATTTTACGATCCTGATTTCCGATCCTGTCCTGCCGCCAGAACTGCCTAGGGTCGAACGTGCTGCACCCAGGGCTGGGGGTGCGGAGTTTCGTACCAATTGCCGCGAATAGCGCGCGACTTTTTCAACGCAGTCTCCGCCGAATCACGATTTTCACTAAGAACGCTTACATCAATATTTCCACCATTCATTGTGATGAAGTGGGAGGAGAAATGTGACAGCGCCCGAGCGAAAGGGGATAAAAGCCAGGAACGTTACACCACCACTACCACCTTGGCACCCCCTTAGTTATTCTCCGCCCGCGTTCAACGTACGAACAGCATAAAACACACACAAAAGATTTATTTAAAGAATTCTTATTCTAATATTTCTTTCCTTGTTCTCTTCCAATTCCCATCCTAACAAAAAGTCATGCAATTAAAAAAAAAAAAAATCTGTGTATTACATAATTGACTACGCTTCCGGCGGAAGACATTGTACCAAACAATCCGCATGAAGAAAATAAGCCTTACAAAGTGACACGAAGACGACGCAGTTTTGTTCTTCCGCTGAAGAAAAAAGTACGCCGCTATCTTGCTCAAACGCGTGTGTGAAAGTGCCACAGTGTATATAAAAAATGCAGTGATTATTTATTTCAATACAATACGATTTGAATAGAATTGTATAACGAAGTAACGCGTGTCTGATGATAGTTTTATTTCAGGCTGTATTATTTTCATATATCTATATATTCAATATGTATATGTCGTTGTGTAGATTTTTCTCCGAGCATTGTAGAATTTTGCGAACGGAAGGACTTTGTTGTCTGTTAGACAGGTGACATTTTCGAAAGGGTTGATCAATGGATGAAGAAGTAGGGAGGTCGGAATATCGATTATGGAAAATAAGATTAAAACTTGTGCAAGAGATCTGGGTACGGTATTTCCCCATAAAAAATACGCAACAAATAGGTTTTTTTAGAGTAAAAAGTTCAGTTGGTTCTAAACAAATTGATACAATAAATTAATAAAAGATTCTGAAACGAAATTATCGGTGAATGAATAGTTCACCATATGAATTCGAAACATTGGACTACTGAAAAAATGTGATGGTCCCATTTAGGGGTCCAATTGATCTGCAAAATATTTGTATTAGATAAGAATATTTGTTATCATAAAAAAATCAAATACAAAGATATGAATATGAATATACTAGAAACGTGATTCCCAAACCGCTAGGCATTGAATAAATCTATACAGGTTGACATGCCGTTAAAATCAACCAGATTGATGAAAAATTGTTTGGTCTTGTTGTTTTCTTTGTTTAATGGTGAATCAACCTTCGTGGATTATTTAATGCCAAAGCTATACTTATAGAAAAACAGTAGTGGTATTATTTATCCCATTGCTGCAAAGATTAAGTGGGTTCATACCTTTCCCAAGGGCATTAGTCCGAAAGTGAATGTAATAGACCGATTGGATTTCGAACTCTTTTACTACAATGTCACGGTTCAACTTTTTAGCCAATACACTACTGGAATTTTTCCTTGATAAATAGGTGGCCCAGTCGGCTGGGGTTGTAGAATACACCGACTGCACTTCTACGTAGGAGTAAGACAGTCTGGTGGTGAGGCTCCAGTAATGCTGGTGCTTTAAGGAATGTGGAGTACCCCTTTATTGCCATCTCTCCCAGGTCCACACTTGTCCGGAGCGGTAGCATCTGATAGGGTCCTATCTATGAGTCAAATAGAACTAAACTGTGTACTTATGTTAAGCTGAATTGTTTGAAATATAACTGTTTATATGTATAAAAAGGATTTGGCATAACATAACCTACAATGGTTGATATGACGTAAAACCAAACCCAACCAAATTGACAAATAGGAAAAATAACACTAGATCATGGAAGCTTATCTATGATTGTCCGACCAACAAATGGGACAACTCCAGCTTTACCAACAATTAACTGGCTGCACTTGACAAAGTCTCTGAACCCAGAAACTCTGTATCTTATTTATTAGGAAACGATTTTTCAAAAACTACATTTTAATATTTGTCATAATCACCAGGGTATGTTGATAACACGGATTCCTTTGACCCTCTCTCGCTATCCGTATCTATCGGTCATCGCTCTTGGAAACTTTCCGAGACGGTGTGCGCATAGAACAAATAGATATCAATTTTGCTGGTCTCTTATGAGTTAATGCTTACGATATAGGAGCTAAATAACCAGACAGCTTCTGTCTTAGTTGTCTAAATTTTTGAGAGGAAGCTTGTTGATTTTTATCATTAACGGTTTTCGGACTATTGTCTTTATCTTTATTGTTATTTCCACAACGTTTCGGTCGATATGTCCTCCGGCCTTCAGGTGTTTGTCGAACTCAGGAACTTTCACGGAACTTCGAACTACGTCCTTTATTGAATCCACGGTGTCACCTGTTCTGATTCCGTTAGCCATAACCGGGAACAAGTGTTAAGTATTCCTGTATTGTTACTCGCCAGTAGTGATGATTGAACCTGCAACCTCCTGCTGGATACATGGCGTAACGGTTATAGACGTTGGTTCCCTAATCTTCTGAGGAGACAATCATTTGGAGGTTGCAGGTACAATCCTCACAACAGGCGAGTAACAATACAGGAATAATGAGCACGGTGGAAGACTGATTGCAGCCAGTCAGAAACAATACAGACAACATAAGGATCAACAGAACGGAAATAACCAGAAAACAAAAATGGGAAGAAAAATAAATGTTTGGACGTTTTAAGCGACCAACAAACGACATCTCACACGAGAAAACTTGGACGTGGCGAAAAAAAGGAAACATAGAGAAACTGAATCTTTTCTAAATGCAGCTCAAAATAACGTCATAAGTACCAATCATATTAAAGCAAGAATAGATAAGATAACAACAAAACATCAGATGAAGGTTATGGTGATAGAGACGAAACGATTAGTCACATATAAAACGAATGTATAAACTAGCACAGAAAGAGTAGAAGACGAAGACATGACTGGGTTGGGGAGGTGGTCCACTGGGAGTTGTGCAAAAAGTTGAAATTTGACCATACGAACAAGTGGTATATACACAATCCAGAATCCGTCCAGGAGAATAAGACGCCCAAACTTCTCTGGGATTTTGAGATGCAAACGGATCACCTAATCTCGGCCACATGACTAGACCTAGTGATAGCAAAATAAAAAAAAGAAAAGATAACCTGCCGAATAGTGGACTTTGCCGTTCCGACAGACCACTGAGTAAAAATAAAAGAAAGCGAAAAAAGTGATATACCTAGACCTTACTAGAGAACTAAAAAATAAAACTATGGAACATGAAGGTGATCGTGATACCATTTGTGGTTGGTGCTCTTGGGACAATCCCCAAAGGATTGTATAGGAACTTCAAGACTTGGACGACAAGTAGAGACAATCAAGACTACATCATTATTAAGATTGGCCAGAATTCTGAGGAGAGTCCTTAAGACTTGAGGAGACTTACTGTCGCTCAAACTCCTGTGAAAAACCATCAGCAAACGCTGGTGTGAAAAACTGGGAAAGGTGCAAATAATATATGCACAAACCAGAATCTGTCCGGGAGAATGAGACACAGAAAACTCTCTGGGAATTTGAGATGCAAACAGATCATCTAATCCCTCCCATAAGAGCAAAACATGTAACAGTAAACAAAAAAATAAATAAAAATAAAAATAAATAAAGATAAATTTAAAAATTTAAAAAAAAGAAAGAAAAATAAGAGAACCTGCCAAATCGTGGACTTTGTTGTTCCGGGCGACCACAAAGTTAAAATTAAAGAAAAAAACAACAACCAATACTTAGTTCTTGCGAAGCAACTAAAAAAGCTATGGAAGATGAAGATATCAGTGTAACTGTGATCTTTTTGCATGTTATTTGTATTTGAT